>PVLC010013646.1:0-41645 GCA_004027655.1 Graphiurus murinus | reverse complement strand
AGTCCCTCATTTGGGGTCAAAGATCAAAGACATAAACTAAAAATATTTATGAATTGATGGGGGTTATATGTAAATGTCAATGTTGTTATATGAATGAAAATTCAGAATTTGAAAGGCCAGATACAATTGTTGATATTTAGGAATAATGAAAGCCAGGCATGGTGGTGCATGCTTGTAATCTCAGTACTTGAGAGGCTGAAACAGGATGATTGCAGGTTCGAGGACTGCCTCAATAAATAGTGAAACTATCATTAACCTAGTGAGACCTTGTTTCTGTGCCACATACCCGTAATCCCAGTATTTAAGAGCCTGAGACAGGAGGATACCAGGTTCAAGTACAGGCTCAGCAAGTAGTAAGACTCTCAGCAACCTAGCAAGACCCTGTTTCAAAAATAAAGATAAATACCTCTGGTATGGCTCAGATGTAGAAGGCCCCTGAGTTCAATCCCCAGTACCACAAAAAAAATTTAAAAAGTTCAGGTAAGGAATAGTTAGGGTGCAGGAGGAGTCTTTTCATTTTAAATGCAGATATTCAGTCAAGGCTTATTTGAAAGAGGTTAGGCAGTGACCAATGGAGAAACCTGGGGAAAAGAGCTCCAGGCAAAGGGATCAGCCAGGGTGAATACCCATGGTGGGCGTGAGAACAAAAGAGAGCCAGTGTGGCTGGACCAGGGTAAGCAGGAGATAGAGTAATAGGAGATGAGGACAGAGTGACAAGGGATAGAAAGGGAGGTGGTCAGATTTTATGGCATTTTTATTCCTTCCGTCGGTTGTGGCATTTAGAACATTAAAGCAAGGGTAGATTGGCATATCATAATGTAGTGGAAAGAATAGGAGTTTAGCATCTGGTTCTCTTATCTCCTACTTATGTGAGTTAGATCAAATCACGATTCTGTGCCTCACCTCCCATAAGGATCTTAAACTAATGGATCAACAAGTCTAAATCTAAATTTTCTTGGAAAACCATGAAAAATTTAAATCTCTAAAGAAGTGGATCAGAAAAATGAGAGAATATTCTCAAGTATGTGGCTGGGCACACTAAGCCAAAATTTTTCTTAAAATTCTATCTCTTTTCTCTTTATCAATCTTGCTTTATCACCCAAAGTGTGAACAAGAAATGCCAGGGCTTTATTGATTTTAACTTAAAGGCCACATCTTTTTTGGAAAAGGCAATGTAATTGGCACTTTTGGTGTTTTCCTTATATTTATCACAACTTAAAGGCTCTTGGAAAGTTAGAAAAGTAGTGAAGAAAAGAAACATGATTTTAGTCATAATTTCTAAAATCATATATGTTTTAAAAATAAAGACATAAAAAATCTACTAAAAGTAATTTTTTCTAGATTTTAACTTTTCTTGATCCCATTTTAAGGATGCTAGATTGCCCAAGAAAGAAGAGCAAGGTATTATTTTACACAATACATCTGTAAATCTAGCTCTCAGGTACTGTGTGGACTCTGCCCTAAATAGTTCTAATCACATAACTCAGGGCATAAAATATTAAGCATTCAAAACTTACCATCTACTGAAAATAAGGAGAGAAATTATTTTAAGTTTTCTTTTCTGTTGTTTTATATCTTACTTCAGAAAACAAGACTCATTCTTATTTTAATCAGAATAAGCAGGGTTATGGTCTTATATCAAATGACCTCAATTTTGATGTTTTAACATAGAGGCCAATGTATTCTTTCTATAGTTTCCAGACTCCTGGCTTACAGTAACAGAAGTTTATTTTTTATCCATGATAATCTGGATCAGCAGGGAGTTTATTTCATAGAGGTGACTGGGCTATTTGCAAATGCCCCTGGAAAGTACCAAGTAAAAGCACTGGATCATAAGTGGTCTCTTAAAGCTTCCCTTGGAAATAAGACACATCATATCTATTCACATTTCATTGTCCAAAGAAAGTCACATGGCCACACCTCACTTCCACTAAAAAAAATTTCCTGGTCTTTCTCAAGACTACAAAGGGCATTAGTTGATTGCCTTTCTGAACTGTTTGTCCTTGGTGTCCATTCTGACATTCTGGATTATTTAGTGTTCAGAGAGTGGGGTCATTTAAACCTTAAATTGAGGTGGAATGAAACTAAATGAAAGAAAGTACCAGAGAGTCCCATGAACTCAACAACAGTGTGAAATTCCACAATAGCAAAAAAGAAAAAAAAAGAAGAAAGAATGATAGAAAGAAAGAAAGGTTTGTAAGTTTCCTATACCATTTTCATTAGCCCTTTTCACTACTGGTATTCTCTCACTCCAAGGTAAGCTGAACTATATGTCTTCAAATTGTTTGCAGGACTCTACTGCCAATTATCTTTTATCCATAAAACTCAGTTACCTAGAATAATGATGTATCATAAAAAAAAGTTTTCAAGAAGTTCTCTGAGAAACTGATAAAATAAAACATTGACATGAAATTTAATCATAGGAGACATAGTCATATCTTACTTTGTATCTAAGTTTTCTTTTGGGAAGCCACAGTAACAGATTCTCAGCAGTGTAGTTTCAGTGATATTCCCCCAACTCCACTCCCAAAGAGAACCTTAATTAAATTAAATCAATCAGGCCACAATGGCTGTTTCAGGAGGACATGAGTCACAATTTCCATCAGTGATTCTATAGCCTTCTCTTGATGGAGGCTTCAGGAAGAAAAGTTCCACTGGCTCCTGTGGGAGCCATCCTGAGAGATTAGACTATCCAGACAGTCTGGAGAGGGAGTGGGAGTCTGAGAGTGCTGCTGTTCTTGGTGTTCCATGAGTCATCCCTAGGGCCATCCTCAGAGAAGGAGGAGGACCAGGTCTAAAGAAGAATACACTTGGAGCCACTGCTACCTGCAGATCCCAAAGACAGATCTACCATTGGACATTTTCATTCTATGAATGTGTTCATCTTATTTTGTGTTTTGTGTCTATCACTTCGAGCCAAAATTTTTCTTAATGATGGCATTACCCCCACACAGAAGAGACAATAAAAAAGAAAAGAGTAATCCTGCTGGTTCAGGGAGAGGCTCTGAGAGGCACCTGAAGCTTAGCTGAGAGCTTAACTAGCAAAGAGAAGGAAATCTGGAACTAACCTGGGATCCAGGAGACCTCAGTTAAAATTATAGGTCTGTCTAACATCCTTGTATGTGTGAGTTTAGTTTTATAGGCATTTTGACCTACAAAGGAAAGGAATTGTATTTGAAAACTTCTTAGGTCCCGTACAGAGTTTTAATTATGTGATTCTATTAATGTAAGCAAGCACAATAACTCAAAAGGATCATTTAGGGTAAGGGTAAATAATTCCTAAGAGCCTGTTTATCCATTTGCCTGCAGTGCCAAAATCAATATTCATAATCATGCCATCAGGTCACCGAGCAAAGTTCAGATAATCAATAGCCTCTGTTTATGATTGTAATATATTTTGGAAAGTCTTGAACATAAATAATTAAAATAAAAAGTGAAACCATCAGTCATGTGCATGTGCCTTAAGAGCTTTGTACATTGCCATTGTGGTGGTGTAATAATTTAAAACAAAGGAAGGAAAATGCGAAAGGAGGAAGTGGTGAAATGGGCTCTGTCACATCCTAACTAGAAAAGAATACAGACAAATGTGTAATTGGGGATGATTTCCGAGGAATGAAGAAAGACAGGAAAAGATAATGCATGTGAAGAGAAAAGTATAGAATCACCCCAGGTCCTGGTTTGCCTGGAAGAAAATCATTTTATAGCAGTAGAATTAACAACACCCATCCTTCCATTCTGAAACAAATATCCTTGTTCAGAAGCTATGTTTTAGAGTCACCCAAACCAAATGAGAGCCTACTTTCATCCAGTGAATAAATATATTGCTCAAATATTTTATAGTGAAAACATATTTATGTATTACCTTTGTAATGAAAAATAATAGAAACTTCATGAGAACTGTTTGCAAGATCTCAAATAGTGGTTTTTGAACACTTGTAGACTAATGGAACCTGATTTTCACACAGCTTACTGAGAAGCCTGATATGTAACACTATTTTATCTACAGGGAGTGGGGGAGCACAGGATTTGTGGACCCCCACCCACTCCACCTTTTCTCTCAGTGACATGCCCTGTGAGGATGCCTCTGAGGCCCTCTGGAAGTCATTGCCCCTTGAATTAACAGAGAAATTAACATAAATGGATAATTGTAGCCATTCTGTAGAGGGCCTTAAATATGAGGTAGAAACTGAAGTCCTTTCTTTCTATGTTCCTTTTGGATAAAAGACAAACTATAGGCCAAGTTGCAAGGAAAGAAAAAAGACAGGCAAAGGTTAATTTAAATTCCTTACAAAAATGCCTGTCTGTCACCCATTGCTAAGTTTGTATACCCAGAGATGCAGATACTCAACATACCAAGCATAGCACAAATAAAAAGAAAAAACCATATCCCAGGAAGGGAACATCACCATTCTCTATCCTCTCCTGGGATGAATAGAGAAGACCAGTCCCCACCCAGGAGTTATTAAATCAGAATTTTGGGGAAAGGAAGCCTAGGATTCACAATGTTATTAAACTCTCCAAGAGAAATGGATGCCCTGTGAGGTTTATACCAGCGGAGCCTTTCCTCCCAGGAGAGTGCACCCCAACAGCACAGGAGACTTTTCTCAGAAAGAATCACCTCATTAGACCTCACCACCAACAGCGTGTAAATGGAATAGGATGGAATAGTGCAGCACTGCCTGCTGGTAACAACACTACCTGGGCTTAAAGATGAGGTGGTATTCCCAAAAAAATAACCCATCATCACAGTCTAGAAATACTACCAGTCAAACCATGTTTCCTAACACATAAAATCCTCTTCAGATACGTTTAGCTTGATACAAAGGTATAAATACCAGACATGACTGTTTTAAGAGAATTACACCGTATTTACCAGCTGAGCCAGGCCATTTGTCATTTTTTAAAGGTGTGTCATCAATCTTGTACTGTTCCAAAAAGCCAGACCTCTTCTACTACCCAGATCCACTTTAAATCCAGCACTATTTATGGACTGTCTTCCGTGGGCTTGGCACTCTGCTGAGAAGTATAGACCTGAGGGTAGATGGGATTCACATTTATTGGTTCCTCTGTTGCACTGGGCTACTGAGTCTTTATAGTAAATTTGATAAAGACGCTTTTTGAGAACATCTTGTTTGTTTAAAGGACCCTGTGTTAATATTGGAAATCTAAGACAGTTTTTACAAAAGGCAAGTAATAACAAGGGAAAATTACCATGCTGTTATTTTATGTGTGGTAAAACTCATCAAAATTTAAAATTATATATTACAAAGAAAATATATTATAAGAAAACATATCAAATGCTAATCAAAACTGTCTCTTAATTGAGGGATTTTAAGTGAGGTTAATCATCTGTTTCACACTTTTTTTTACTATCCAAATTTTGAGCAATGATATTTTAATGCATTGAATAATAATAAAATAAACATAAGAACTAAAACAAAATATTACTAGAACTAAAATAAAACATTACTAGAACTAATACAAAACATTATTATCTTTAGGCCACCAGCTAATGCATGCAATTTTATTTTTAATGGCATATACTCACTTATATTAACCTCAAGAAAGCTAATATATTAATCTCAAGGAAGTAAAGAAGAGAATAGCAGTTACCAGAATCTGGAAAGGGGCAGGGGATGAAGAGAGGATAGATATTGGGTACTTGAGTACAATTGTACAAAAGAAAAAACTCCTAATATATTATAGCATGGCAGAATAACTGTGTTTGACAACAATTAATTGGATATATCAAAATAGCTAGCAGAAAGGGTTTTGAATGTTTCTAACACAAAGAAATGACAAATGACAAAGTTATGCCAGTTACTCTGATCTGAGCACTACCTTGCACACATACATTGAAATAATAGCACCCTGCATTTCATTAATATGTAAAATTACTTTGTGTCAATTAACATAAAAACAGTTTTAATTTATTTTGAGTTTTTCTATAAAATTCTAGCACCTAATTAGACTTCTGAATTCTGTATCATATCATATATCATATTTTTTCTTTTTCTTTTTTTTGGAACTGTGAATTGAACCCAGGGGCATTCTACCTCCAAGCTACATCCCCAGCCCTATTTTTTATTCTTTATTTTGAAACAGGGTCTCACTAAGTTGCAGAGAGCATCACTAAGTAGCTAAGGCTGGCTTCGAACCTGCGGTCCTCCTGTCTCAGCCTCCCAAGTACTAGGATTACAAGCATGTGCAACCACACTAGCACATTTTTCTTTTTTTAATACCTTTTACTCATTTTTTGTAGTAGCATTCTTTACTCTGCTGCTATGCATGAACTACATATATCAAAAGAATATGTTTCAAAGTACTATCCATTCTAAATACAATTGTCCATTGTTATCCATGGGGGATTGATTCAAGGATCCTTACATATAGTAAACCTACAGATGCTCAAGTGTCTTATATAAAATGGCATAATATTTGCATGTAACATATACACATTCTGTCATATACTTTAAACCATCTCTAGATTACTAAAAAAAGTAAATGCTATGTAAATAGTTTTTACAATGAATTATTCAAGGAATGACAATAAAGAAAAAAACTTCGTAGTTCAGTACACATTTTTTTCCATTTTATTTATTTTTTCTTTCTTTTGGAACTAGGGATGAA
Source organism: Graphiurus murinus (assembly GCA_004027655.1). Taxonomy (NCBI): domain Eukaryota; kingdom Metazoa; phylum Chordata; class Mammalia; order Rodentia; family Gliridae; genus Graphiurus; species Graphiurus murinus. The sequence goes on along the minus strand of PVLC010013646.1, from coordinate 35,015 downwards.
CCCAGGGGCATTCAAATTCGGAACTATACCCTCAGACCTTTTTTTATTTTTTATTTTGAGACAAGTGTCTGGCTAAGTTGCTGAGGCTGGGTTTAAACCTGTGATCTTCTTGTCTCAGCCTTGCAAGTACTGGAATTATAGGTATGTACCACCATACCCAGCTTTGTTTCTGAATTTTTTTGACCCTCACTTGGCTGAAACCACAAATATGGAGAACTAACAGTAAATCTTTATCCAACCTGAAATTTTCTCTATAATCATGATCCTTTAGACGTCAGGATAATATACAAAAATTAAACCTACCAATTAGCAGAACATAGACTTTACTAACCTTGTGATTCCTCCTAGATTTATAGGAGCAGAGTATTTCTTGTCTTAGTTCCTCACTTTAAAAAAAAAGTTAATATTTGTATGAAGTTTCTATACAACATATGGTTTAAGGAATTGCCAGGAAAATTCTCCATAAAGGCATAAAATGCTTCTAGTGTCAGCCATGTTTGAAGCATCCCTCTCTTAGTTGTAAGGGACTACTATAGTTGTGACCTTTCTTCCCAACTGTGGTATGCACTGGTAACTGTATCTTTTCTTGTAAAGAAAGCTCCTTGTTTATACAAGAAGCATGAATACCACATACCCATTCTCTCCTTGAGGAATCCTGTCGGCTCCATCTGTGAAATGTGTGTCTCTCTAACATATGAAGGGAGAAGCTCATTGCTTTGTTTAAGGTTCAGTGTGATTGCCTAGCAAGGACCTTACCCCTCAGTTATAATGAGGTGAAACCCTTGAGAGGTGGAGATAGATTTTATCATTGCTCCGCTCTCTGCCCTGTCAGACCCTACAGCTCAGCCCCCTGTAGAACATGGCACCTCTACTATCTTTCACTCCCAATTACCAAGGAAGAAACTGCAGTTAGAACACAGGGCAGAGACTAAATCCATCACTTGCAAATGAGAAAGGTGTGTCAGTAATATTCATATGGTATTTGGGAATGCATTCACTAAAGCATAACAAAGCATATGAAAGCCTTTGACCACTGCAAGTTCTCTTGGGTCTGAAAATGTCTATCTAATTTAAATCAGATAAACAAAATATAGACTCAGTTGAAAGGAACACTTCCATCTACCTTGAGGCAATTCCTAAAATACTCTCCCTAGTACTGCAGTATATTCTCCAGCCTTTTCTTATCAATTCTTCTTCAATCTTGAGACTTGTGAGGATGTTAAAACCATGTCCCATTACCTATATCACCACTGATCAGGCAATTAACTTACCATTTCTCCTGCCATATAAAAATTCTAGTCTTTGATGTTCCTGCCATGAACCCTCATGTGTACAAACACTCCTGAGTTACATAGGTTTTTATATAACCAATAAACAAGCACTATTTCCCTTCCCTTTATTACAATAGCTATAACCAGCCACAAGCAAAACTTTAATCGTGAAGACTTTCTCTTGGTGATAAGGAAAATATAGAATGTAAAGAAATAGCCACTATGGAATAAAAGCTTCTGACTAGTGGAACTAGGAAAGTTATAATGCACACAAAGCTACTCAGCCTCAGAGAAAGGGCAACTCTTTATACTAATACCTGATTAAGACACAAGAAAGAGGAAGTGGGAAAAGATTCTAAAGCCTTGTGCCCTTTAGCACAGCTTGCTTTGATTCTGTTTGAATTAGGTCACCATAGCACTGGGCCTCTGCCACACTAATACTTATTAACAGTTAACAGGGAGTTATTTTTAACTATACCTCCACTCAGAAACTTATCATTCACACTAGGTTTTATAAAATACAATTTCTGGGAAAGAATACCAATGCTGAAGGAAGGGCAAATGTTAGCTAAATGAATAAAGCTGATGTTATATTTTCTGTTATTGGTTTGCTTCTCTTTTCAGATGGTCCAAAGAAATTTCTGCCATAGCAGAATCTTTGCAGAATCTATCTGAAAAAAAAAATCCGCAAAAATAATTCATTAGGAGTCATTCTTTTTTACTTTTCCTAAGAGTCGATTAGTAACACAGGCTTATTTAAGTGGTATTAAAGAAACATAAAAAAGAGGCTACCTACCCAGGGCATGTGGCACAGGCTTGTAATCCCAGCATTTGGGAGGCTGAGGAACCCAGAGGATCCGGGTTCATGGCCAGCCTCCACTACCTAGTGAGGCACTCTGCAACTTATAAAAAATAGGGCTGGGGGTATAGCTCAAAGGTAGAACGCCTCTGAGTTCAATCCCCAGTACCGAAAAAAAAAAAAGAGGCTACCTTTTAGATATACCCTAAGGCCAGGATCTGGCAGAGCCACAAAATCAACATTTAAGTTAGACTAATTTCTTTGAAACATTAGCTATGAAACACAAAATGTACACTTTACATCTTTGTTAGCATGATTCAGTGAAATTAAACCAATCAGCTATAGAAAAAGCAGCTTAAACAGCTCTGCTTGCCTCAACAAGAATGTTAATTTATAACAACCAATCACAAAAAAGGGCAAAAAGCTTCCTCCTTTATGCTTTATAAATTATGCTTTAACTGCTGTGAGAAGGATGTCTTACCACTTTCATTTTGCTGTATTCTAGTTGGCAAACTGTTCTTTGTATATACAATAAACATAATATATGTCTATACATACATATATATATTACATGTGTATATATTTATATATATATACATATACATATATATTTTTTCAATTTGACCTGATTTTATTTTTGACAGTTTGAATAAGAGATACCTTATTGCAATAAGTAAATTTTCAGTGATAATAGGATGAGGCATGAATCATGAATAATCCTATAGTGACTGGAATACTAAACTTGAAGTCAGTTCAACTGATTCCTGCCCAGAACATTTCTCCAGGAACATGATGAAATCAATCAATGAGCATCTATCGAGCGTTTCTGTGATCACAGCAATGTCTTGGTATAGTTAGGGAAAGAAAAATATCAGACAGGTAGACATAAACGAATATAAACAGCATGCTAAATTAGATAGAGAAGCCTAGAGGTACGAGAGTAGATGTGTGAGCAATCAAAAGGAAACTGGTGAAGCCGCCACCATAAAAGATGACTTTGACACACAGCTCTCAGCCTCTGACAAATTAAGAACAAAAATAAATAAACAGAGGCCTAAGACGATGAACTAAGTTGAACAAGTCTATCTACATTAAATTATATGCCTGCTACATATCACATTTACACTCTACTCAAATGTCAATGAAACACTTACAAAAATAGTCACCTAGCCATAAAGCACACCTCAATACAAAAATGTAGAAATCGTACAGGTTTATATTTGCTGACCTCAATGTAACAACACATAAACTATGTCAAAGATACCGAAATCAAAAAAGGAAGAAGAATAGAGCACCCTACTAAAGAACAATACATTTTTAACCAAAGGGGTTTTGTTTCAGAAGTATGAATGACTCAATCGCATGAACATTGTCAGTATAATTCATTTAATGCAACAACTCTAATTCATTTAATTCAATAATTCTCCTTTAATTAGCAGGGAGAAAACTCAACACCCCCCCATTCTGATGTTTTTTTACAGCTGTAAATAATCAGAAGTCCAAGGATATAGCTGTGAGGTATTGAATCATATCAAATTTTTTAAAAAGCAATTAGCATTATACTTAAAGGTGAAACCCTTGGCTTTCTCTATTGAAGTAAAAAAGACACAAAGAAATTGACCAAAATCCAGCAGTATTATCCATTGGTGTTCTGGAATTTTAGATAAGAAATAATAGACACATGTATTGACAAAAAGACAAAGCATCATTGTTTGTGAATCTCACTGTCTTCCTGAATATTCATTCCAGAGTCACTGGACAAATATTGAAACTAGAAAATATGTTCAGGATGGTATCCATTTATAAAATAAAGATACAAAAAGTAAACACCAAAAAGAAGATATACATAAAACTGCAGAAATATTTTAATCTTTACCAGTGTAGTCCCAATAAATTCACCATCAAACCAATGCCAACATACTTGAAAAAAAAAAAAAAAACATCTAGTGTTTATAACTTCCAAATATTTTCTGGTGCGGAAAAATATGATAAATGAGGGCTATGTGTTTATATGTTTTAGGGTATACAATGGGCAGATGCAAGTGTCAACACACCTCATGTATTTTTTTAATGGCATCTCATTATAACTGTTCTTCTATTGCTCATGATGATAGAACTACATGTCTGATGATAGAAGAAATAAGCTTGATAATTTGAATAAAAAGTGACCTACTTTAGTCTACTACATACTGATTCTAGCTTAGTTACTTTAGATAAATTATTCAATTCAAAATTTAATCTTTCTGTCAGTGTTGTTTTTCTTCCTTCAAGAAGGTTTTTCTCCCTTCCTCCTTCCAAGGAGGAAATCTTGGTGCATGGAGAAATTTACAGACCTTCCCTATGTAGGTAATAACCTTGAGACAATTTGTTCACCTGTGGATTTTGACTGTTCCATCCCCTGTGATGGTTTGCTCTGATCCTTGAAGGTCTTGCACCAGAACGTGTTAAGTGCAACTGGTTTCTTCTGGTTCACTTTTGACTGTGGCTCTCACTTGTTATGCTTCTTTCTCCCCATTATATACACCAGAGGCAATAAACACATCTCCATCATCTTCTATAATTTCTCTCCATACCAGCATGGAATATATTTAATTTTTCTTTGCAAAGTTAAAAATTAGTATGCTAAAGGCAACAGACCTTTAAACCCTGACTTCACTGGATATTGCCACTTTGAGGAAAATATTTCAGTGGAGAGCTATGCAGAAGACCTTTCTGGGTTATCTGATTCTATAAAAAGCTATTCTACAGCTCTAAAATGAGGATAACTCCTAACAATGCAAACCCTTTCTTAACTGTATGTATATAAATTGTGTCTTATTCAATAGAGGTTCAATTAAGGCTAAATCTCTACTGGAGTAGACATCATTAGGAGTATCTTTTTTATACTAAATACTTGCTGTGTATTTTTCTCCATTTGTCCATCTTCACAATACTTCCTAATGTAAAATTGAATTTTGTCTCCACTTTCACATTCATTTCAATATTCTTGACATATAAATTTGTCTGTTCTTGGAATTCTCTTTTGAATCAGTTTTAACCTCTCTAATTCCATCATGAAGTAAGAGTTAAATAAAATCTTTAACTTATGTTTATTTTTATATCCACATGAAAGTCACAAATTTAACTGGTATTGAAAATTATCTTTTAACAACATTCTTCTGTATTCCAGGAGCCTCTGCCAATTTCCTCTGTCCTCCCCAAAACCGCAGGCCCTAATGCCTTGGGAAATGCACCAATGAGCACCTTAGGTAGTTAAAATTATCCTGCAGAGGGGATCTGCAAGAAATGGTATTATCCTGTCCCAAAGGGCCTGGGGGACAATAGTGAGGAAGAAGTTCCACCAAATTTTAGGTTAATGTTAATTATGAAGACCATGATGCAAAAGGATATTGTTTGGCTTATTTTAATGGGCTTCATTCTCTAGCAGCCAAATGTGTTTGTGGAGAGTAGGGCTTCTGCAGCAGGCCTCAAAACAAATATTTTGCACAACTAGGGAGAGGTGGCAGGAACCTCATTTCAGTGACATTATGATGGATTGATGTAATGCAACTGAATGAGTACATGTTTTCTCAATCATGGGAATAGCTGATATCCGCAAGGCATTTTACCTGTTCTGTAGCAGTACAACACATCATAAAATAGCTAATATTTATTGCCCAGAGGAAGTTGATCCTAATTTGTGTCCAACAGCACATCAAGAGAGCTTCCAAGATTGAAGAGAACTCTGGCATTTACTGACCCACAGTTGTTGACATAGAGGCCCTTAGGTAAGAAAAGAATTCTTTCTAATCAATTCAGAAAAATAACCCTACTGCATCCATTGGAAAGATAGATTTTAAGATATATGCTTGCCTGCTCTAAAAATACTCAGCCCTTACTTCAGAGGGTAATTTTCTGCAAAAAGTTATTAAATCCAGTGGTTCCTAAAGGTTGAAGATGAGGAGATCCAAGCATAAATCATGCAAAGACAGTGGTCACTACATTTGGATTCATTACAAAGTCACTAGGAACTTTAACATTGGCAACACTGAGATTTGTAAAAGACTAAAGTATGAATTTGACTACTGAATATTTACCATTCATAATAATGGCAGTAAGTCACCATGAAAACAATGTGTTAAGTGTTTTAGAGTAGAGGATTAAAACCCTGCAAACCTGAGAGAGGTTTGGAAGAAATTTTAAATAATTGAGAACATGTTTGGGGAATATTTTGAAATGATAAACATGCTCCTGGATCTAGCAGAAAATAAACTAGGGATCAAGACAATGCCTTGTCAGATGACCTCCGAAATATAGTTTCTGACTATATAGATAGAATTATTTCCCCCAGAACTATACATTTGACAAGGAGTTAATATAGAGGACACATAAAGAATATAAACATTTTAGTACAAAAATAACAAATGATCCAATTTAAAAATGGCTAATAGACTTAAATACATATACACATTTCTCAAAGGAAGACATACACTTTAGCAAACAGGTACTTGAAAAAATGTTCAATGTTCAATGTGCATCAAAGAGACATCTGCAACCCCGTGTATATTGTACCAATGTTTACAATAGTCAAGAAATGGAACTAAGTGCCCTAATGGCACTGGGTCCTAATGGACTCAAACTATGTGTCCACCAATGAATGAATGGATAAAAAAAAATGTGGTGCGTATATATACACAATAGGATACTATTAAACACTTCGAAAATAAAGAAATTCTGTAATTTTTGACAATATGGATGATCTCAGAGAATATTATGTTAAGTGAAATAAGACAGGCACAGGAAACAAGTACCATGATATCACTCACACATGGAATCTTAAACAGCCGAACACATAGAGAGTAAAATTGTGGTTTAAAGAGTCTGGGAGTTGGGAGAATTGGGGAGATATTGGTCAAATGACATAAAAATTCAGTTACATAGGAGAAATGAGTTTAAGATATCTATTGCACACCATATTGACTACATTTAACAACTGTTTTGTATACTTGAAAATTGCTATGGCAGTAGATTTTAAGTGTTATCACTACAAAAAATGAGGTAATACATATGTTAATTGACTTTATTTAGCCATTTCACAATGTATACTTATATCAAAACATGTTGTTCACTATAAATATATACACTTTATATTTGCCAGTTCAAAAATTGGAAAAAAAAATTCTGAATTCTGTTCCTCAGAAAGATATGTACAGGTTCTAATGTCCACTACGTGTGGATGTGGTCTTACTTGAAAACAGGGTCCTTGAGGATACAATCAAGTTAAGATGAAATCAAACCAAATTAGGGTAGACTCATGTCCTTAATAGAAGAAGTTTGGACACAGACATGTAGGGAGAACATTTTGTGAATATATAGAGTGCACAGACATGGGAAGAACAACCAACCAAGATTGGTTGGAGGGATATATTGATAAGCCAAGGAATCCCAAGGATTACTTGCAACTAAGAAGAGATAAAGAAGGATCCCCCCTATAGCCTTCAGAAGGTTCATAGCCCTCACACCTGACATCTTGATTTCATACATCTAACCTCAATAATGGTGAGAGAATTGATCTCTGTTGTTTTAAACTGTGTACTTTGTGGTACTTTGTTAAAACAGGTATGGGAAACTAATATAGTGGCATTGTTAGTTCTGTGACAGGCATGGAATGTGAATGCTTTCCAAAGGGAGTTGAGGTCAGCCATCCTATTTAGCATCTCTACCTGAGCACCAGTGGTTCTGGAAGTGAGATCAGATTGTTATTCTCATTTGAAAGGTGAAAGGTCTTTGCACTTAGTGAAAGTGCAAAGGTGGCTTCTTCAATAAATGCAATGATTTGACATTTAAGTGTCTCATCCCAAATGAAAATGGGTATTTTGCTTAGGTGAAAGGGAATAATCTCACTTCAAGGGTGAATTGTAAGGTCCAGGTAACATTTTTGGATTTATCTTTATTCTCAAAGCTCTCTTTGTTTATGTGGATGCCAAGATCTCACAGCAGCCATCACAAATCAAATTAAACATTTTCCATAATTTTACTGTACTTCTCAGAGAAACTCTGCTTAGTGGAAGACGTCAACTCTGATAGGTATCCTGCTTTGAACTGCTAAGCTTCTCCAGTATCTGCTTTTCTCCATTGATCCACCTTCATAAAACAAAGATTTTGGGTTCCACATTGACTTGAGACAGGTTCTATCAGAGTGTGTCTGAGTTTAGATTAAACCTTTTAGGATAGAATAAGGAAAGGAGCATGTTTTGTTCAGTGTGGGTTCACTTGGCCAGTGAAGGAAGTTGATGGCTGTTGAGCCCTGACGTGGGAATTATAGTGGGAGGAAGCTGAGGCAGGGAATTGCCTCTCTCTTGACAGTTTCCTCTCTGAGTTTGTTGTGGCAGCACCAAATTGGCAGAGGCAGTACTCCATTTCCATCTAGTGGGTGTCATGCCCGTGCTGCAGTTCTGGGCTTTCAGCCACTCGCTGCCATCCCTAATAAAGTATGAAAAAGTCCTCTTGCAAGATCGCTGCCTCATGGGCTATTTTTCATTTGCTCAACTGAATGTTTCACTGAAAGTACTGTGGCAAGCATGTATCACAGACATCCCTAGAGGCTGGAAGTATCACCAGTGGTGTATGTGCCAAGAGAGGTTAAATATCACAGACAAGTCCAACAACAAAACCAAAGCACTGGAGTGATGAGGTGATGCCAGAAAGCCATAGAGGGAAAGGCACACCGCAGGAAATTGAAGTATCTGCTACAGTGTTTGGAGTTGAATCTTGACAACAGTGAGAAATCTCCCCTTCTCCATCCCATTCACCCAATATCTGCTGCAAAACATTAAAGAATTCAAGATGTGGGCCAATAAGAATGCACAAAATGATCTCAGCAGGAGATCATGTGGTAAAAATCACTTTGTTGTATTAAACCAATCTCTGCACCATAAAACAGGGTGTTTGGCGAAAGTGCTTAGGGAGAAGTGTGGATGAAGATATTAAACTGCATCATTAAAACAGAGATAAAATTGTCAGAGCCTTAATTTTTGCCTATTAAATGAAAGGGAAATGTCTCTTGAAAGGCTTTAGCAAGGTTTACAAGAGTATAAAAAGTCTGAAGAAATAAGAACATAAAGAAATAGACCAATAAATAATCATTCATTCAGCAGATATATCCACATCCATGTGCCAGGGGCTGAGATACAGAGACAAATAAACTCAGACCTGGGTCTCATCCTGCTTAAGAGATAAAAAGACATGGACCAAGTATTCTCACAAATCATAGTTATATAAACTAGGTTATATGCTATAAAAGTAATATGTCTAAAACAGAAAATGCTTACATGGGCCAAGAAGTATTTTAAAGACACACACACACACACACACACACACACACACACACACACACACGGACACACAGCAGACCTGACTCAGTTAATATGAAGGATAAGTTGATATGGCTAAAAGAGTATAGACATAAATACTTTCAATTTTGTAGCTGGAAACCTATAAATATACTGTATCAAATCTGTAGATACATTATTAAAAGAAAACAAATAGTGAACAGCGTAATTTCCCCAAAAGTCAATTAATAAAATTTAATCTTATTAAGAAAGTAAAAGTACTTGCAAACTAATAACAAAACCATACTTGTTGAGATGGTGAAACATGTTTATATTAAGTCAAAATCCAGCAGTGTATTTCATTGTACAGCAACTAAGAGATCAAACCAAAGAGAAAAAAAAAGAATAATTATAGGAACTGCTCTGTTCAAATTCTAAGATGTATGATAAGCCTGACATTATTAAAATTGTGTGAGACTGTCACAGAAAGAAACAACATCAACAGAACAGGATAGAGAATCCAAAGATCGATAAATACCACTAAGTGATGGAAATGACATTTTCAATCAGTAGGGAACCAAACATTGATCTTTGCCTTAATCCATAAGTCCCAAAATAATAGTGATAAAATATAGATAAATATTTCATTGTAAAAAATGAAGTAAACTATACACTAAAATAATAGGTAAATATTGTGGAGGAGAAGATACTACTGAAAAAAAAAAAGGCGCTGAGGTAAAGATTCATCATTTTGCCCATGGAACCACTATACAATCCAGCTATACCTACCACTTCTGGAGATCTTAAAGGAATTGAAGTTAGAATATTACAGGGATACATGTATATCCATGTTTATATCAGCACAATTCACAGTAGCCAACCTATCCCAGCCTAGGTATCCATCAAGAGCTGAATGGATTACAAACTATGGTATATGGACACAATGGAAATTTCTCAGCCATAAAAAATAAAATTATGTCATTTGCAGGAAAAAGGATGGAACTAGAGGATATTATGCTAAGCAATACTAGGCATACTCCGAGAATAAAGTGCCATGTGTGTTCATTCCTATGGGGAAACAAGAAAGAAAATAGGAAGCAAAGGAGACTTTAGTTAAAAGAGGAAAGAGACCAGTGGAATAGGGAAAGGGGACTGGGGGAGGGAGGTGAAGAAGCAAAAGGGAAGACTTTATGAAGAAAACAGCTCAAAAATTGCTGTGTTCATATATGAAGTTATCAGCACCAATTTTAATATTCTACAGGGGAACATGGGGAGGGAGTGGGATGGCACCTGAAGGGAACACCACAAATGTATGCTTGTATATTTCTATCATTCTGAACCTCATTACAATGTTTAATTACAATGCACCAATACATTTTTTTCTTAGACCACCAAAATCCTAAAAAATATTTAAACACAAACTACAGCCTACAAGAATCATTTGCAACATACATAATTTTTATTTAAAATCAGTAAAATATATCTTTTTTTTTACAAATTTTTAAAATAAGGTAATAATACTTCAGAAAAAATTATCAAAGATCACAGAACAGTGAATACGTAAAAGACCAAATATTTTTTATTTGCAAATGTTTCTTTCTCTCTTTTTTAATTTTCGGTTTAGTTATCTTTTTCATTTTTTATTTTTTTATTAATTGGTGCATTGTAATTATATATCTTTGTTAGGTACAAGCTAATAAAGGCATATATGCACACATTTCTCATTTAAACTCTTCCGCAATTCCCACTCCACTCCCTCACACTCCCTCCTTCTCAAGTTCAGATTATTGATTGACTTTGATATATTTGTGAAAGTGCATCATGTGCATTAGCGTGCCCCCTTCCAACTCCTACCCCATCCATCATTTCAGTTAAGTCAACTTCTTTGCTTATCTAGGGTTTCTCCTTTTTCATCTGAAGTCCTTCTTATGCCCCATCTTCTCCCTAGCATCCACATATTAGGGAGAACATTTTTTTTTTTACTCTTTGTGACTCACTAATCTCACTTAACAATGTTTTCCAGTTGCATCCATTTCCCTGCAAATAACATGATTTTGTTCTTCTTTATGGCTGAGTAAAATTCCATTGTGTACATATTCCATAGTTTTGTAATCCATTCATCTGTCGACATACATCTTGGCTGTTTCCATAGTTTGGAAATTGTGAATTATGCAGCTATAAACATAGATACACATGGGTTGGTCTGATAATTTGGTTTCCATTCTTTTGGGTAAATATCCAGAAGTAGTATTTCTGGATCATATGGTAGGTTCATTCCCATTCGTCAGAGGAGCCTCCATATTGTTTTCCAAAGTGGTAGCACTAATTTTCAATCCCACCAACAATGTATTAGGGTACCCACTTCTCCGCACCCTCACCAGCATTTATTGTTGTTCGTGTTTTTTATGATTGCCATTCTGATTGGAGTTAGGTGAAATATCAGGGTAGTTTTGATTTACATCTCTCTGATTGCTAATGATGTTGAACATTTCCTCTTACATTTATTGGCCATTTGTATTTTTTCTTTTGTGAAGTGTCTATTTAGATCCTTTGCCCATCTTTTGATTGGGTTGTTTGTTTTCTTAGTGGTGATTTTCTTGAGTTCTCTGTATATCCTAGATATTAGTCCTCTATCAGAAGAGTAGCTAGCAAACATTTTCTCCAACTCTGATGGCTCTCTCTTGAGGTTCATGATAGTTTCCTTTGCAGCACAGAAACTCTTCAGTTTAATGCAATCCCATGTATTGATCTTCCTTTGAGTTGCTTGTGCTTTTGGGGTCTTGTTGAGAAAGATTTACCTGTGCCTATGTGTTGTAGTGTTGACCCTATGTCCTCTTCAAGTAGCTGCAAGTTCTCTGGCTTGACTTCCAGGTCTTTGATCCATCTGAGTTGACTCTTGTGCAGGGTAAGAAAGTGGGGTTTATTTCCATTTTTCTGAATATGGCTAAGCAGTTTTGCCAACACCATTTGTTAAAGAGGCTATCTTTTTTCCAGTATATTTTTGGCTCTTTTGTCAAAAATCAGTTGACTGTAAGCATGTGGGTCTGTTTCTGAATTTTCTATTCTGCTCCATTGGTGTATGTATCTGTTTTTCTGCCAATGCCATGCTGTTTTTATTACTGTGGCTTTGTAGTAGAGTTTGAAGTCAGGTATTGTGATACCTCCTGCATAGTTCTTGTTGCTAAGAACTACTTTGGCTATTCTGGGCTTTTTGTTGTTTCAGATGAATTTAAGGACTGATTTTTCTATGTCTGTGAGGAAAGACCTTGGTAATGTCATGGGTATTGCATTGAGAGCACTATAGATCACTTTTGGGAGGATGGCCATTTTGATGATATTCATTCTGCCTATCCAAGAGCATGGAACATTTTTCCATCTTCTAAGGTCTTTATCAATTTCTTTTTTAACTTTTTATAGTTTTCCTTATAGAGGTATTTTACCTCCTTGGTTAGGTTTATCCCTAAGTATTTTAATTTTGGGGGTGCTATTGTGAGTGGAATTGTTTTCTGGATTTCTTTTTCAGTGGGTTTATGGTTGGCATACAGAAAAGCTTCTTATTTTTTAAAGATTGATTTTGTATCCAGACACTTTGTTGAATTTGTTGATCAGTTCTGTAAGTTTTTGGTTGAGTTTATTGGGTCTTTTAAGTATAGTATCATGTCATCTGCAAAAAGGGATAGTTTTAGTTCTTTTTTCCCTATGTTTACCCCTTTGATTTCCTTCTCTTGCCTTATTGCTCTGGCTAGAGTCTTAAGTGCTATATTGAACAGAAGAGGTGCTAATGGACATCCTTGTCTTCTTCCTGTTTTTAGTGGGAACTCTTGCAGTTTTTCTCCATTTAATATGATGTTGGCTGTGGGCCTATTGTATATTGCCTTTATGATGTTGAGGTACGTTCCTTCTGTTCTAATTCTCTGAAGTACTTTTAGCATGAATGGGTGTTGGATCTTGTCAAAGGCTTTTTCAGCATCATTTGAGATGATCATATGATTTCTGTCTTTGATTATGTTTATGTGGTGGATTACATGGATTGTTTTTTGTATGTTGAACCAGTCTTGTATGAATCCAACTTGGTCATGGTGGATAATTTTCTTGATGTGGTTTTGAATGCACATTGCTAGTATCTTGTTTAGCAGTTTTGCATCTAAGTTCATCAATGATATAGGCCTATAGTTTTCTTTTCTTGACTGTCTTTATTTGGCTTTGGTATTAATGTGATGTTGGCTTCATAGAATGTGTTTGGGAGGGTCCCATTTCTTTCTATTTCACGGAATAGTTTGAGGAATATTGGGATTAGCTCTTCTATAAATGTTTTATAAAATTCACTTGGAAAACCATCTGGCCCTGGGCTTTTGTTTGATGATAAATTCTTTATTGCTGTTTCTATCTCTTTGATTGTTATTGGTCGGTTTAAGTTTTCTATATCTTCTTGACTCAATTTAGGAAGATTATATGTGTCTAGAAATCTCTCAATTTCTTCTAGACTTTCCATTTTGTTTGAGTTTAGTTTTTCAAAATAGTTTCTGATGATCCTCTGTATTTCCGTACTGTCAGTGGTAATATCATCTTTTTCATCTCTTATTTTGGTAATTTGGGTTGATTCTCTCTTTCTTTTGGTTAGGTTGGCTAATGGTTTATCTATCTTGCTTATTTTTTCAAGAAACCAGCTTTTGGTTTTGTTCATTTTCTGTATTTTTTTTTATTCTCTACTTTATTAATTTCTGCTCTGATTTTCATAATTTCCTGTCTTCTACTAGCTTTGGGATTAGACTGTTCTTGTTTTTCAACTGCTTTGAGCTGTGTCATTAGGTTATTTACTTGGTGATTTTCTGTTCTTCTTATGTGGGTACTCAGTGCTATAAATTTTCCTCTTAGTACTGCCTTCAAAGTATTCTACTAGCTTTGGGGTTAGACTGTTCTTGTTTTTAGAGTGCTTTGAGCTATGTCATTAGGTTATTTATTTGGTGATTTTCTGTTCTTATGTGGGCACTCAGTGCTATAAATTTTCCTCTTAGTACTGACTTCAAAGTATTCCAGAGGTTGTGATATGTTGTATCTCCATTTTAATTGGTTAGGAATTTTTTAATTTCTCTCCTTCTTCTATGACCCAATCCTCATTCAGCAGTGTGGTGTTCAGTCTCCATGTATTTACATGGTTACTCTGGGTCTTCTTGGAGTTGATTTCTAGTTTCACTCCATTGTGGTCTGTAAAGATGCAGGGAATTATGTTACATTTTTTGAATTTGCCAGTGCTTGATTTGTGGCCTAGAATGTGGTCTGTTTTGTAGAAGGTTCCATGGGCAACTGAGAAAAATGTGATTTCAGCTGTAGTTGGGTGAAATGGTCTATATGTGTCTAATAGGTCCATTTGGTTTATGGTATTCTTTAGGTCTGAGGCATCTTTACTGATCTTTTGTTTAGAAGATTGGTCTAGTGATGTGAGAGGAGTATTAAAGTCTCCCAGTATTAGTGTATTGGGATCTATGTGTGACTTTATATCATGCAGATTTTGTTTTATGATAAAAGACCAAAATTTTGTTCAATAAATATATAGAATGCTCAGTTTTATCAATAATAAAATACAAATAAAACTATAATAAAGTAACATTAAGTCAGAATACAAACACACTGATTAAATCCTTTGGTACTGGTAGGAGTAAAAGAAAATACTTTCAAACACCTTTTTTGGGGTGCAAAGTAGAATTATCTTTCTGAAGGCAATGTCATAGTATACATTAAATGCCTCAAAATTTTTAAACTCTTTATTATTGAATTTCTAGAACCTATTCTCAAGATATGATCATGGATATGTACAAAGATATAGGTATAAAAACATTCAGCACAAGTAATAAATTACAAGTTATTTAAATATTGTAAAAGAATAATTGATAAAATGGGATATGATTGTGATTTTTTTTCAAAAAATGTGCACAGAACATGAAAAAATTTTGTTTTGTTCTGTGTTGATTATATATTTTATAACAGTATAAAGAAATATACATAAAGCAATATGAACTCATATATTGATACAGAGAAAAACTAAATATATATATATATATATATATATGAATAATGCCTGGATAGTATTTTTCTTTCCTTCTTCTCATTTGTAATTTCTGAGTGTTTTCAACAACATATATTACTTCTATAGCAAGAAAAAAATGTAAACTTTAGCAATATGTATTACATTAAAACATTCTAACTTATAAATAGAAAGAGTAACTACTAGATGATTACTTTGAAAATTTTGTATTATTTTAGAGCTTTAACTGGAAGCAAAGTTTTATAGTTAAAAATCTCAATATTGATCATTTCCTCCCTTCTCCTTATTTGTGTGTGTGTGTGTGTATGTGTGTGTGCACATAAGTATAGAAATTTGTGGGTGTAGGTTAGTTTGCTATGGTTTGAATCTTTGTCTCCCCAAAATCTATATGTTGAAATCATAACCTTCATAGGTGTGATATTAGGAAGCGATTAAAAATGGGGAGATGATAAAGTCATGAAGGTAGAAACATCATGATTTGGATTAGTGTCATTATAAAAGAGGCCCAAGACAGATTCCTTACCCTTTGTGCCATGTAAGATAAAGTTTCTGTTGTTTATTAGCTACCCAGTTTATGATATTTTGTTATAGTGGCTCAAAAGAAATAATACATAGTATTTGCTGATAATCACATCCATTTTCACCATATAAATGTACTTTCATAAATTCTAGAAAATATTAGCTGTCTTGCTATTTAATTCATTATCTGTCAAAAGCTGGGATTTCAAACAAGATACTTTTGGAATTTTTTACTTACTTCAGCATTTTCACATATTTTCCTTATCTACTTACTAGGCAGTTCATTTGAATATTCTCTATCTAGAAATAGATTTCATTTAAGTAAAACTTGCATAGAAATGAGGCAAAACTAATTAGATCTCTTCTGGTCCCTTCTAGAAATTTTTCTAGTACAAGAAATCACCTCTGAATAATATTCTGATTACATATATTTTACTAACTGAATTATAGTGGCAAGTGCTTATGGCTAGTCTGCTTTTTCAATTTTCATAAAGAAACACAATTCCAAAACCACATATTCCCCTCTGACTCTGAGGGCCCTGAGGCAGTGGCTAACAGAGCTGGGTTTATCCTTTATGTTGAGATGAATAATGCATGGCAGTAAAACACCAGTCTGCCAGCACTACCATTGAGAGCAGACGATTGATCAGATTTGACTGATGGGAGCCCTATGCACACAGAACATGTGGAGAGATCCTTTGTCAGGCGGCTTCACTGGCTCATGGCACCAGGTTCTCAGCACTTCTAAAACATAAGACAGAAGTACTTTTCCCATGCATATTTCCCCTCCCACGTCCTAGTGCTGAAATGCAGCCTCTATGACTCATTTACTATGAAGAGAAAAAGATTGATTTGCCTACTCATATCTACTGTTGTAGCACTGGGGATGTTTAAATAAGTAAACTAATCTCAGGTAACCAAGAGTTCATCTCATCTCACCCATAATAAATTCTGCCAATTGCTTAAGTTCTTAAATCGAGTTCATCGCATGCTTTCGACTAACTCTGTTTTCTCTAACTCAAATTTATATGCCAATTTCACTTTCTAAAATAATACATGTCCATCTAATGATCTTCTCCAAATGATATTTAAGAAATTCAAATCCTAAATCAGAACTTCTCTTATGACTTTGTGGATTCTGTTAGATATTCCCTACAATTATCTTATTTCCATTCCTTTAAATTTTTGCAGGAAACACAGCCTAATATAGCAGAGTTTGCCATCATACTCTTAATATTAATCTCAACACAAAAGATGCACTTTAATTAAAATAATATTAGGAAATTCTGGTCAAAAACTTCCTATGTGCCACAAACACCATACTAAGAATTTCTTATGTTTGGTTTGTCAAATTCTCAAAATAATTTCATGTGATAGATATTATGCTTATATATATTTTATTGATAAGAAAACTGAGCTCTATGAAAATAAGTAACTTACCCAGAATTATAACATGAGACAGAAACAGAACTAGGAGCCAGGGGCAGGGCTGTCTAACTCCAAACCACTTGTTTAAGTGCTATACTTGACTGCCTCCTAACACTGAGGCCAAAAATGGATCTAGTGATGCCTCAACTTGGGCAGAAAATGGATAGTTTGACCTACTGATTTGACTCTAACAAATATAATATGACAAAAGTGAGAGGATGCTACTACAAAACTTATATTGTAAAGACAGTGGCCTCTGTCTCATTGGCTCTCTGTCATGTTGTCAATTGCTTGTTCTGTGGGAGCCAGATACCATTTTGTGAGATGCTCTGTGGAGTGGCCCATGTGGCAAGGAACTAAAGAAGGCCTCTAGTCATTAGCTACTAAGGAACTGAGGCCTCCAGGCCAATGGCCCAGTCCAATGAAGAACTAAATCCTACCAACAACCACATAAATGAACTCAGAAGTGAATCCTTTACCAGTTGAAACTTCAGATGAAACCGCAGCCCCAGCTCACAGCTTCACTGTAACTTTGGCAGAACTTGAGCCAGAGGCCTCCCTGTAAGACACATTCATATTTCTGACCCAAAGAGACTGTGATAAAATTAAGGTTGTTGTTTTAAGCCACAACATTCTGGGATGATTTATTATGTAGAATTAGATAATGCAGCAAGCATTTGAGAAGTATGAGGAAATGAAAATCTTCCTACATAGTCAGTGGAAATGTAAATTTGTATAGTGCTTCTGGAGCATAACATGATCCAACAATTCCACTCCTCAGTATATGCCCTAAGAAACTGCCACAAACATCCAAAAGGCTATGTGCAAGGATGTTACAGAATACTGTTTTGGTAGCAAGGATTTGAGAGCAGCCTAGAGGTCCATCATTTGGAGACTCGATAAGTAAAATGTAATGGATGTATATTATATATTGTTACATAATACAATGCACTGGTCTCAGCAATGAGCAGCAAAGCAGATAGACATATTTAAAGAGTGTTGATAAAAATAGTAAAAAAGGCATGAAATCTTAATAACACTATCTAGGGAAAATAAAGATATTTGTTAACTAATAATATATTTTTCAAGGATACATATAGATTATTACATGCATCATATATATTATATTAGTTACCTTTCTAAAGGAATGGGAGCATAGATTAAAAGAGAGAAATAAGAAAGGGATATTGTAAGAGCATTTATATTAGTGTATAATCAAATATGAGATATGACTAATTCAGTCTGCTCTTAAAATATCAACAGACAAGCAAAGTGTATGATACCTCCTTTTGTTTAGTTTTCAATGAAAATTCAGTTCAGGAGTTCTTTCCAATATACCATATCACTATTCCCCTTCCAGCAAATTGCTGCAAAAATGGAGTTCATCTGAGTCACAAAGGTGCCTTTTCTTTAGTTTCCTTTATTCTGAAGTTTCATTTGAAGGAAGTGGAAAGTTGTCTCAATGCCAAACTGCCAAAATTACCAAATCTAAATCAAGAGAGCTTTGAGTGACTACTGAGGAAATTCAGGCAAAAGATGTATTTGAGAATAACTTGTGGTGAATTAGTACTCCCACTTTCTAACCTGTGGGAGCTGGAGAATGATATTCTTAACTGGTCAGCCCAGATTAGTATTTATTAAATAACTCTCAACTTTCATAGTGTTTTTTTTTTCCTTCAGATGCTTGAGGAAATGCAATCAAAACATGTGATAAATATCCTTATGCAAAAGAAACTTATTTTAATTATTGTTGGAAAAGCAAGCAATATTGACATAAGTACAGAAAGAATATAAGAGACAGGAACAAACAGGTAGTGAATTACAAAGCATCATGAAATTTGAAAATGAATTATTATCCCCATGCAAAAAGACCCATGAGAGGATTAAAAAGAACTTACTAATAATTAGATCAGTAATCCTATTTTGTGGCTGGGCAATACTTTTGAGATGTGATAAAGAAACTGAGAGGAGCAAGAGATATATAAAATCTCTGTATGGCCAACTTACACCAGGAAATTCTAACTTAATTCCCAGCTTTAACCACTAGATAGAACTTATTTTATCAACTGTACTTTCTCTGGAGCTTATTCTGTCAAAAGATAAGAAGTTCTATGGCCAATGGGTGCTTTTGAATAGAGCAGAAGGAAATAATTCCATGCAATCGGATCAGAGGAGACTGTCATTGTATTTGGTAATAATATCCTGTTGGGAGATTTGGTCTTTTCACGCAAAAGATTTTAAAGACACATCACGTATGTGTTTCTTATTATTTGCTTCTTCAACCACTAGCTTAGAGAGTAAGTTGTTTCTGACAAATAGCAAATATCAAGTATCCCAATAGTCTTGGGAATCTTTTATTTAAAAAAAAAAAGAATGAGAGATAAGAATGAGTAGTATTACTTAAAAACATTGAAATAAACCATGAAAGAGATCTGTTTCTAAAGGAAATCACTTAGAAAAATATAATCTTTATCCTATCTTGCAGTATAGGACATAGGATAAATCTTAGAAATCTTTTCTATTTTGGATAAAGGTAAATAATTGTAGGACTTCTGAACTGAGGGCTTCTTTTTTTTTTTATTTTCCCTCTCTCCTATTTCCTTTTCTTATTATGGTATTAAAATTAAAAATAAGGAAAAATATTTGTGCTTGAGTTAATAAGGCTATCCATTTCAACCTTTGAAATAGTAGAACATGTGGACATGTTCAAAGTCCACCAGCTGAAGCTAGGACTGCAAGGCAGATATGACCAAAGAAATCTAAAAGGATTTTATAGTGTTTGAAACAGACCCTTCAAAGGGAATGGAAATACAATCTTGGTACCAATTCAATGTGAATTAGAAAAGTTCCTAAATATCTAACTTCTCTTAAACATTAGAACATTGAAAAAATAAATTTATTTGTTTAATAAATCCAATTTAAACTATATGATGTCCTATTCTAGTCATACTGTTCTACCTGTACTTCAGGGGATATTCCCTTTCTAAATGAAAACACTTGGGTTATATTCTTTGTAAACAGAACAATCTCACATGATCTGGTCCCAGTTAAATGTAGGATTAAAGACCACTTGTCTCTCTTCTGTACAAGTGAGTATCATCATTGGACTATCACTTATGCTAATAATAGAATTTTTTGTACTAAAACACCACATTTTTCATTACAACACAATATTAATCAAAGAATCAGGATTGTACTTATCATAAGCCAAATTTTTATAGATTTGCATTTTCTTACAATGCATTTATGTACTACTGAATCTAAGAGTCAACAATTGAAAAATACCACCAGTCACTGCCTGCTTTGTGTGTGTGTGTGTGTGTGTGTGTGTGTGTGTGTGTGTATGCACATGTGCCTTTGTGTGTATGTGCTTGTATATGTCGTTTGCTCACACACAGATAAGACAATGGTTTTGTGTCAAATTAACTTCCCAAAATGAGTGCCTATATTTTCCCTCCATAGGAGATATTTATTGCTGCTGGTGGAGATTTTTTATGTTGGAGAGGGTGAACTTGCAATTTACAAGAACATTCCCTGAGGTTGAGAGCACAGAAACAATCTTGAACACCTACTTAATAATTTGCTCTTAAATAAATAGCTATGACTTTGACTGTGATCTTTTCATTTCTACTGGAATGCTAATTACTACGGTAGATTATTAATTCTAAGCTGAACTTTTCAAGGTGTCATGGCCTGCTGGGGCAAAACAGGCTAATCTAATGGCAGCATCAAGGTCGTTAAAGGGTGTGCCTGCCAACAAGAATGAACATGTAAATTAGTTCAGGAAATGACACCCATGAATAAATGGGTCTGATAATTATATTGGGACTTATTTACATTTCCAGGCTACAAATGGGCTATGTTCCAAAAGTTCCTAGGAAGGTAGTTACTGGTTGAGAACTCCAAATGCACAGAAACAACACAATTAAGTGGGGCTTAAAATCAGATCGGCCTACAAGCCTACAAAATCTACTTCACCTCCAGTGACTTAATGACTGTAAGTTTGCATTTAAAATATATACAAAAGCAGTGTTGTTGTGATCCTCAAAATGAAGCAAAAGAAAAAATATAAATGAATAAGCAATAGAATGTGTGTGTGTGTGTGTGTGTGTGTGTGTGTGTGTGTGTGTGTGTGTAATTCTGGAATAGAATGCTGCTTCTAGGTTATTTTGTAGGAACTACAAATCTAGATAGAAACTACTCTGCCCTTTGCAGCAAGAGAGATGGAAGATGAAGTTCAGGCTATGCCTGTCACATAGCAGCACTCAATGCTACTGAAGGAGCCCTAAACTGATGATGCTTAATACTATAACTAGGCTTAACTACTGTCCCCCTGACTGAGGCTCTCCACAACTTAGTGAGACCCTGTTTCAAAATAAAGAATAAAAAATAGGATTGGGGGTATAGCTCGGAGGTAGAATGCCCTTGGGTTCAATCCCCAGTACTGAAAGAAAAAAAAAAAAATCCTTTCCCAATATCCTTAACTTTCATCACATTTGCAAAATCCACTTGACCATGTCAGATAACATGGTCATAAGTTCCAGAAATTAGAATGTGAATATCTTGGATGGATCGTTATTCTAACTTACTAGAGAATTCTAGTAGGATATCCTTTAAAGACTTGAACTTTTATAAAACAGATGTAGAAAGAATATCACTTCCTATATTTTAAAATATTCTTTGGAAATGGAATTTTAAGTGATTGCATGAATGTGTCATAATTTATTTAGCAATATGAATTGTTACACTTTTAGGGAATTTTTCACCATAAATCATGATATGAAATACTTTTGTACATGTAAATCATTCTGTGCATTTATTTATTTATTTATTTATTTTTATTTTATTTTATTTTATTTTTTTTGGCGGTACTGGGGATTGAACTCAGGGGCATTCTACCTCCGAGCTATACCCCCAGCCCTAGTTTTTATTCTTTATTTTGACACCGAGTCTCACTAAGTTGCGGATTGCCTCACTAGGTAGCTGAGGCTGGCCTCGAACCCGGATCCTCCGGTCTCAGCCTCCCGAATGCTGGGATTACAAGCGTGCGCCACCACGCCCGGCATCTGTGCATTTAAAAATAATTGATTTAGACTATGTTCTGGAAGTAAAATAACTGAATTATTATTAGTCACAAACCTGTTTAAGAATCTGAGCTCTGTGCAGTGGTTTTCTCCTACATGTAGAAGAATCTGAAGGCCCTTACTGTCTCCTCTGCCTTGAGGAACAGGAGGATGGGAAGGACCTTTCACAATTCTGGTGGCAAGTTCCTTGGGAAAACTTGAAGGAAACTGCAACCTTTTCATGATGAAATTATTCTTGAATTTCTCTTTTCACCACTTATATTTTCTAAAGATAACCTTTACAATTGCTTAAGTAATGCCTACTATTAATTTTTAAATATAAATTTCAAAATTACTCATAATTTCACTAATAATTATTTGGATTTTAGTGCATATTCTTCTACAAACTGTATTGTGCATGTATATACACACACACACACACACACACACATATATATATATGTATATATATTATATATATATATATTACTTAGAGATGACTTGAAATGCACCAGTTATGGTATTTCCTACATATAGGGTCAATTTTTAATAAATAGAAATGATATTTCAAAGAAAAGCTTTATAATAAAGTAATTCTGCACATAAACCTAATTCTTTTTTTTTTTTTTTTTTTTGTGGTACTGGGGATTGAACTAAGGGGCATTCTACCTTCAAGGTATGCCCCCAGCCCTATTTTTTTTTCCTTTTTTTTGAAACAGGGTCTCACTAAGTTGCAGAGTGCCTCACTAAAGTAGCTGAGGCTGGCCGTGAACCCGGATCCTCTGGTCTCAGCCTCCCAAATGCTGGGATTATAGCATGTGCCACCACGCCCAGCTCCTAATTATTTTCTTAAGACAAATATTTAGAAAATATTAAGGAAATAAACAGGCATTATCAAATTGATTATACTAATTAGGTCTCTCCCCATCAAATAAGAGAGACCTCTTCCTTCTGGTGATGACCACTCTGAGTATTACTTTAAACACTCCGTATTTTATAAGTAGATATTGTATATCATTTAAATTTCAGATTCTCTGGTTCCTAAAAATATTAAATATCAGACTTTCATATGATTCAGCGCTTCAACTGTTAGATGTATATCAAAAGAAAATGAAATCAGTATGTCAAAGAGATACCTATGCTCCCAAATTTCTTACACTACTATTTACAATAGCCAAAATGTGAAATAAATCTAAGCGGTTATTAACAAATTAATAGATAAAGAAAACACTATATGTGTGCATTAAACATATATATATACACACTCACCACATACACACACACACACACACACACACACACACAACACACATACCACATGGAATATTCTAGTGCTTTAATAGGGAGGGAGGGGGGATCCGGTCATTTGCAGCAACATAGATAAACCTAGAAGACCTTATATAAAGTAAAATATGCCAGGCACAGAAAGACAAATACTACAGGATCTCATTTAAATGTGAAATCCAAAGAAGCCTAACTCACAGAAACGGTGTTAAATGGTTGTTACCCGAGGATAGAGAGGGAGACTGGGGAGTTGTTAGTCGAAGGATATAAAATTTCAGTTACCAGAAATACATTCCAGAGAGCTATTGTGCAACATGATAACTACAGTTAATAAAAGTATATCGTGTTCTTGAAAATTGTTAAGAGTAGATTCTAAGTGTTCTCATTACAAAAAAATGATAATTATAGACCCTAATGTATATGTTAATTAGCTGAATTTAGCCTATATATATATAAGCAATATGTTTTATAAAAGTATACATTTTATTTATTAATTTATATTAATAAATTCAACTCATAAATAATGTTAACAAAAATTATGTTTAAAACTTAATATACAGCCGGGTGTGGTGGCGCACGCTTGTAATCCCAGCATTCGGGAGGCTGAGACTGGAGGATCCGGGTTCTCAGCCAGCCTCAGCTACCTAGTGAGGCACTGCAACTTAGTGAGACCCTGTTTCAAAATAAAGAATAAAAAATAGGGCTGGGGGCTTAGCTCGGAGGTAGAATGTCCCTGAGTTCAATCCCAAGTACCGCAAAAAAAAAACAAACCAAAAAACAAAAAACAAAAAACCCCAAAAACTTAATATACTAAGAAATAAAGAATGAAGGATGGTTTCAATAAAATAAGCCTACCATATTCTGAAAAAATAAATAAGTAGATATTCTTTTAAATAAGCAAATTTAGGGTTCTTTAGATGGCTAACTAGGTTAACTATGTTACACGTCTTTTACACCAATTATTTATGTATATCACTTCAGCATTTTTCCCAGATAAATTGATGCAATTTTACATTTTAAAAATATTATAGTATGACTACAGATTGGACATATAGGTAGTTGAGATTTCCATTTGTCTTTTAATTGCACTACCAGTATTTTACTAGCAGAGAGATTCTAAATTTTATGGACAAATGTAATCCGTTTTAATTTGTTGTTCCTACCTTTGCTCTTGTGTTCTGGAGCCCAAGCAAGATACCTTCAAGCTACCCTGCTCCTCTCTCTCTTGCTTGCCACCACTGCTCTCTGAATGAATAACTAAGTGCTGGTCTTCATTCACAGTAAAACATGACTGGCCACATAATTTGAGGCTCTTAGTATAAAATGAAAATCGAACAAAGTTCTCTCGTTCAAAAGTTGTGAAGAGTTTCCAGACAGCAACTGCAGAGCAGTGAACCAAGTGTGAGGCCCTTCTATGCCTGGGTCCTATGTCACTAAGTAGGTCACCTACCCATAGAGCTGGCCTGCCCCAGCTATAACTAGCAGATCAGAGATACTTGAACCAAAGGCAACAGATCTAGGCTGCCTGTCCCCATGGTGTCTGGTCCATAAAGTGCACTCTACTGAATAACAATGGGTTGATTCAATCAGATTCACAGTAGAATTTAAACTAGAGAGAGAGGGAGAGAGGTAAAACCAAAGTCATACATTTCCCCACATATTTATCTACTTGACATATCATCACCACTGCAAACACATCTATCTCTTTACTTCCCACCTTTACCAGACACTTCACACACAAACACACACACACACACACACACACACACACACACACACACACATCATTTGGTTATTTTCTTGAACTTTAAATTCTAAACTAATAAGTATAGTATTGACTTGAATTACTTTTTATTTTTATTTTCTATCCTCATTATTCAAGGGCAAATTCTAGCTTTTTGGGTGGAGACACTAGATGCATGGTAATACATTTACTGAAATGGTTCTGTTGTGGTGATGCTATGTTTGAAAACTCTAGTGGCTGTTCAAGCAGAGATTCTAAGTAGTCTGGAGGAGGCCAAGGTAAGGTAAGGACAGGAGATAATAGATTTGTGGGTTACCTACATATAAGCAGTATTAATAGCTGGGACCAGATGAGCCTACCTATAAGGAGTAGGGAGAAAGATCAGGAATGGTGCCTGGACCCTTAGGAATAAGACAGATGACAACTGGGTAGATTAAAGTATTGATGGCCATTTTCTTTTTGCTTTCATAGATTTTTATTTCAATAAAATGCAAATATATAAAGAAACAATTTGTTAGAATTGTACTTATAAAGACTACTATAGTTTCTATTGTTTTGAGCAAAGGATAAGGTGCAATAAATGTGAAAACATATTGTAAGCTGGGTGTGGTAGTGCACACCTGGAATCCCAGTACTTGGGAGAGTGAGACAGGAGGATTGAAAGTTTGAGGACACCTTCAGCAACTTAGTGAAATGCTCAGAAACTTATCAAGACCCTGTTTCAAAACAAAAACATAAAACTAGCTGGGAGTGTCGCTCAGAGGTAGAATATCCCTGGGTTCAATCCCTGGTACCACCACCACCAAAAAAAAAAAAATCTTTGTAACTAGCACAATGCTAATAAAACTTTCCATTTAGCATCCCCCTTGCCAAACAGAAACATTTCTTTACAACAATAGGTTGTGCTTTCTTTGGCTTATTCTAAAAAAAGCACATAGAAAAACACAAATAAGCTTTAAAAAAAATACTACAAATGTGTCATTGTCACAAATATAAGTTACCTGAGGAAACCAATCTGCGCCCTTTTGTAGAAAATTTGAACACACATCCCCACCTCATCAGTTCACTTATTCAACAGTAATAAACAGAGCAGACACACTCTTTGACCTCAAGCTTAAAGTCAGCTGGGCGAGGCAGGTGTTACAGAAGAAGTTGAGATAAGCGAAGAAGAGAAGGTTTGATGAGAGAGACAACCTGAGGGAGCACAGGTGCACTGTTGGGGGGGGGGGGGACATCAGACACCAGACCTGGAAGATGAATAATGTAAGGGCTGAATAATGAGCCTAGGGCTGACCATGTTCTAATCCTTAGAAACTGCGTGTTAGTCAGTTTTCTATTACCCTGACAAAATACCCCAGAAAAACAATTTAAAAAGAGGAAAGGTTCATTTTGACTCACCATTTCTAAGGTTTTGGTCCATGGTCACTTGGCCCTGTTGGTTTGGGCCTGTGGTAGCACAGTACTTCATGGTGAACATGGCAGAGGAGGCCAATTCACCTCAGGGCCAGTGGGAAGCAAAAAGAGACATAGGAAGGATCTGGGATCTCACTCTTTTATTCAAAGACATACTTCCAGTGACCTAACTTCCTTTCACCAGGCCCCACCTCTTAAGGTTTCCTTCACCTCCCAGGAGGGCCACAGGTTTGCAACCAAGCCTTCAACACATGGGCCTTTGGGGACAATTCCAAACCCTAGCACTGAAGTATGGCCAAAAGCATCTGTAGTCCTTGAGATGGGAAGACCATCCTACAGATGATCAGGTAGGCCCAACCTGGGAGAACAAGGGTCTTTGTAAGAGAGACACAGGAGATAAGGAGAGAGAGAAGATAATGTGATGACAGAAGCAGAGATTGGAGCCATGAGCTTTGGAGATGTAAGAAGCACCCACAAGCCAAAGAACGCAGGCGACCACCAGAAGCTAAAGACAAGGAAATATATCTTTACCTCAGAGTCCCTATCAGGAGCTAATTCTGCCAACTTGGACATTAGTCCAAAGAAACTGATTTTGGATTTCTGGTCTCCAGAGCTACAAGAGAATAAATGTTGATTGTTGTGAGGCACCAAGATTATGGTCATTTGTTCCAATAGCCATGAAAAACTAACACGAGGAAGGATTATGCAGAAGAGAGAGGTATGTGGTGATGACATCTGGGATGTGTAGATGCCCAGGGATTCGGGTAAAAAATGTATTAGGCAGCAACTGCTTTATAACCAAAATTTCCTGCCTGTCATTTATCAGCTGCAGGCTACTCTGGTGAGTTACCACTTCAAAGTTCTCTTGTTTAACAGGTTTCATTGACATGGCTCTGGGGTAGGCATCCAGGTTTGAGAAAATGTGCTCAGCTAAAAAGACACAGGTCCATGCAGCTGTCCAGAGGTATGATTCTGTGCTTTCAGGTTAGTTACCTTATAGCTACTGTGTAATTAGTTCCACCTAATGTATATTCCCCAAAATAAATATATTTACCCTAGACTGGATGTAGTATCTGGCATACAATTGAAGTTCCTAATAGAGATGCCTCTTGACTTAGAATCAAGTTATGTCCCAATAAGCTCATTATAAGTTGAAAATACAGTTAAGTCAAAAGGGCATTTAATACCCATAACCTAGTAAATGCTTAACACAGTACACTACAGAGTATCTGTAGTTAACCCTTGTGGTCAAATGTCTAATTGGGAGCTCACTGCCACTGCCAAGCATCATAAAAGTGTCATACCACATACTGCTAGCCAAGAAAAAGATCAAAATCCAAATTATAGTGTCTACTAAATGTGTATTGCTCTCACACTATGGTAAAATCAAAAAAATTGCAAATCAAACCATTCTAAGTCAGAGATCATCTATACCAATACTCATCATCCCTACAGAAACATTCAAGCTTTCGGGGAACAATAAGTGTGGGGGATGGGGTGCATAAAATAAGGCTGGGGAGAAAAGACAACAGTAGACCATGCCAGGCCTCGCACATCATGTGAAGAACTTTTTTTTTTTTTTTTTTAATCATAAAGGCAGCGGGAAAGACACAAATAATTTTAAGAAAATGAATCATTTTTTGAAAGCCACTTTGGCTCTTGGATAAAAAACTAAATTATATTGGAGGTAAAAGGTAAGGTCAGTTTGAATCAATTGGTAGAGAGGACCATTGAGTTAGAAATAGATTTAGAGGAGGGTGAGATAAAGTAGTAAGAGCAGCAGGTCTCCCTGGGCATGTACTGAAGCAAGAGCATGCTAATGCCCACCACCTCTGGGACATGTGCTGAGGGATTTTATTCTAATCATAAGAAGGCCTGCATTTGTTTTGCATAATATATCCTGCTATTCCCTCTTTAATAGATGCCCTAGGGGTCTAGGATGGCTTTCTGAGATTTATGAATATGATATAAAGGA
Organism: Graphiurus murinus; assembly: GCA_004027655.1. Taxonomy (NCBI): domain Eukaryota; kingdom Metazoa; phylum Chordata; class Mammalia; order Rodentia; family Gliridae; genus Graphiurus; species Graphiurus murinus. The sequence goes on along the minus strand of PVLC010013646.1, from coordinate 6,166 downwards.
AAAAAATTTGGCTTGTTTTTTAAATCATCTTGAATACTTCTTAGATCAATGTTCAATGATCTAGATCCCATGCTTTAAATTTGCCCACTTACTCCTTTTTAAGATATTTTTTTCCATTCTAACATATGCATCCAATGTTTTTGTTGTATCTCCCAAATTTTAATAAACTGCATTTTCATATTAATTTTGCTCAAATTATTTTAAGTGCCCCTTGGGACTGCTTCTTGGACCACTGTATTACTTAGACTTGTGTTGTTTATTCTTCGAATATTTTAGCCTTTTCCAGCTATCTGCTACTAATTTCTAGTTTGATTTTTTTTAACAGTGTTCTGAGGGGATTCTTTGCAGAATTTTTTATTCTTTTAAATGTGAAGGGTGTGTTATGGCCCAGAATGTGGTCTATGTGGTCTATCTTGGTCTATCCTGTTCTTGGTGAACTTTTAAAAAAGTGTGTAATCTGCTATGAAATAATCTGAATGAGATAATTTATATTTATCAGTAAGATTGAGTTGATTTATGGTGCCTATCAGCTCAACTATGACTTTACTAATTTCCTACCTGCTATATGTCAATTATGGATGTGAGGGTGTTGCAGGCTCCAGCTATAAGAGTGAATTTGTCTATTTCTCCTTGCGGTTCTATAAATTTTGCCTCACATATTTTGAAATGCTAGTTAGGCACATACATATTAAGGGTTCTTATGTTTCCTTGGAGAATTGACCTCTTCTTAATTAAGCAATGGCCTTCTTTTTCTCAGATAATTTTCCTTGTTCTAAAATCTGTTTTGTCTGAAATTAATATAGTTACTCCCTTTCCCTTTTGATTAGTGTTGAAGTAGGTTATCTTTCTCCATTCCTTAAACTTTCACTCTGTGTATTTCTACTTAAAGCAGGCTCCTTCTGGACATATATGAATGACCTTGGCAATTTCTGCTTTTAATTGGTGTATTGCTTTGCTTCCTTATGAAAAATAAAATGTTATTGGGGTCTAGCTGTAATAATTCATTTATGTATTGTTTAGAGCTGCTTTTGTGCCACCAAGACAGAGATGAGTAATTGCAATGTACACTGTATGGTCCACAAAGGCAAAAATATTAATTATCTGGCCATTAAAAAAAAGGGGTTTACCAAACCCTGTAAGATCATAGTCCCCTATTAAATAATTTCTGATAATTTGGCCTTGTTGGTTCCTTATCCCCAAATTGGAACCATTCCCAAATCAACTGACATATATATTGAAGACAATATGAGCAACGCTTGAGTTATTACACGTATACAGAAAAATGTCAAACAACACGCCTCCTCAGTCTACCCATCCTACCTATCTCTAGGGAATGATATACAATTACTCCCAGGAGAGGGGTGATATTAGAAGTAATTAGATATGGCTTTTCAAGGATTTTCATGGTATGTAAAAGAACATCTCTATCTAAATGAAATCTATTAATATAAACCACTCTGAGTTCTGCATCCCACTTTCTTCTCATCCACTAGATGTGAGCGTGCACGAGTCTCCATGTAGGCTGAAACTAGCTGACAGATTCTGGTGTCCCATTAATCATATGCTGGGAATTTAAATGTGTGGACTTTTAAACGAAATTCATGTTCCTTTAGCAAGGCGAATGATGAATAGAATTCTTCTGTGGTAGCACTGACACGCTGACATCAGCTTTCACGAAGGAGCTTATCCGGGCACCCATGTTTCTCCCAGCCACAGTTGTGACTTAACAGAGACCTAACATAGCTACCCATTAATATGCTATTGACCCAGGGATATTGATGGTGACAGGACTGGCCATTATGCCACAATTAAAAGCTTCTTTCAAACAAGGAAAGAAAAATCACCCCAAATATGCATTTCAAAATGCAGCCTTAAATATTTATGAGGAATGCCCCCAAGATGCTGAGTTCAGCAGTTGCATAATGAAAGCGCCATGTATTTTGGAGAAGGATTGTTCCCCACTGTTGCACAATCAAGGCATGTTTAAGTGACTTATGAGTAAAAGAAAAAGGAGGGGGAGGGGTGATTACAAATTAATAAAGCATGTAGTACCATTTGATTACCAGCCACTACAGTGTGAAATGAGTTGGTTTTAGTCCAGCTGTGCCTTCTGATAGTTATCATCAACTTCCCTCCACAATAAGTCGGCCCCAGCAGGAGAGGTCCGTGGAGGAGGTGGAGGAGTGGGGAGGATAAAGCAGGTCAGAGCTCTCTGTGTGGGAGCACACAGTGGAGTTCCCATCAAGGCCACGGTCAGCCTGCTTTGTGGCCCTGAAAGACACAGGCAGCATGGAGACTGGCTATCAAATTAGAAAAAAAAAAAAAAAAAAAAACTTTCTGAGAACAGAGTACAAAAAAGAGAGAAAGAAAGACTCTTCATTTCATAGAGTCAAGTGAAATGGAGTTTCAAGTGGCCTCAGAAAACATCTAATCAAGTGGTTCTCTATGCGGACTGATCATCAGGATGGTTAAGCACCTACATATTTCTGAACTCAGCACCACAGTCCTGTTGACTCAGAACCACTGGCAATATGGACCAGGAGTGTGATTTAAAAAAAAATAAAATCTGAGTTTTTGATAAGTTAAATGACCCTCTGTCCTCATTTTTTTTTTTTTTTTTTTCCTTTTTGTAATGGAGACTGAAGCCAAGCACATTCAATCTCTGAGCTGGACACCATCCTGCCCCCAACCCTCTTTAATTTTTCATTTTTGAAATAGGTTCTCACTGTAATTTGCTAAAGAGCTCGCTAAATTGCCAAAGTTGGCTTCAAACCTGCGATTCTCCTACCTCAGCCTCCCAAGTACTGAGATTACTAGTGCATGCTACCCCACTCTGCCCTCTATCCTCATTATCACCGAAACCTTATTGTGGGTAGAATATATTTCTCCACTCTGACTTTGGGCCATCTTGCTTTGAACTGTGTCATGTAGGTAAAAGTGACATTGTCATTGTGCCAATTGCAAACCTATACCTTTAAGAAGATACACATATTCCTGTTCACACTCTTGTGTTTCTACCATTAACCCAGAAAGAGCTTTAGCTTCAGAGTAGTCTTGGAAGGAGTACATGTGAAAGAGAACCATCCCAGGCTTCCCAAATGACCCACACACATGCATAGCAGAAGGTAGAGCTGCCCAGGTCTCTGTGACTCAGACCAACACCCCCTGCTGACCTGAAGCCCTGTGAGTCAGCCCTGCAGGATCCCCAGGACTACCTTAGTGGAGACATGGGTCTGTGGTAAGAGAATGCTGACTGCTGAATCCAACTAAGATGTTGTTTGTGACTGCAATCACAGTAAGACTGTGATGCAGGCAAGATGTAGCATCACACCCAAGACTTCCAATAATCACTCAAGTTTGTAAGCTAGAACAAGTTCACAGGTCAGCGCAAAGATGAACCTCTTGACCAAATCCAAACAAATGTGGTTTTTGTGCACGAAGTTTGATTAGAACACAGCCATATCATTCCTGTACCCATTGTCTACAGCTACTTCTTTCTATAGCTTGCCAAGTCCTGATCAAGTCCTAAGTCCTGAGTTTTAACACAAAGTAGTATATACCTAGAAATAATATGTAACTTTGTCAAAGTTATGAAACACAGATTCTGTTAGAATTCAGGCCTCTGAATTCTTCATGCAACATTCTCATCATGACACACATTTTTTAAACAAAATTTCAAAATGGTTATTTTATAAAAAGGGATTCTCATGCAGCACTTTTGTTTTTCTCTTGCCTTGCTCTTTCTCTATTTTCAAAACCTGCCCTAAGCTAGTTTTCTGATTTAAAAAAAATTAACACATTTTTTTACCAAGCATATTAAAGGAAAAGTATTTTTGTGCCCTTTTCTCTGGGTTATTCACATTGTAACAAAGGACTTATTTGGCTCCTCCAAAGATAGAAAGCTTTGATGTTTTAGATGCCAACAGCTGGCCAGTGCTGGAGGAATGCAGCCATCTGTTGCAAGCATGCAGGTACACGGCTGACTTTACAGAGGAAGAAATGTGACCCATAAATATAGTTTAACAGAATCATAAGTGCCTTCAACCCAGTTAAAAGAACATCTTAATGGATAGCTTCCAATTCAAAGAGATTTCCTCCAGAAAAAAAAAAAAATACACTTAACTAATTCAACACAAGTTAGGCCTTTTTATTTGTATCCAAAGCTACATGCTTGTTAATTCACAGGGCATCAACACAGCCCATGTGTAGTAGTTTGTTCTATAATTACTGTCAAAGAGCTTAAGATCAACCATTGAGGATTGCTTTAGCGACTCTTAGTTAAAAGGAGATGACTAAAACATCATTAATCTAGAGAAGAACACAAGTCAGATCTAAGTTGCAGGCGGAGATGCGGTGGTCCTTTGGTTCTCTGAACTCATGGGAGGTCTTTGTTTAGGTATTAATCTATAGCAACAGTTGATTTTTATTTAGAGAATTCAGGGATCACTTAAATCAGAGACTGAGATGGAGCAATACAAAGAATGCCCACCTTGCCCCATAAATTTCTCACCTCCATCTGGTTGCATTGCTGATCAAAAAGCAAGGATAGAAATATCAATTAAACCAATAATCACTTGATAATCCATGCAGTCGTGTTTTTGGTTAACTCATCTTACTCTGTTTGTGCTGCCGTAACAGAATGCCACAGACTAATTAAAAATAGAAATCTCTTTCTTACAGTACTAGTGGTTGCGAAGTTCAAGGGGCTGGCAGGTGAGAGCTTCCCTTTGTTTCCAGGATGGCGCCTTATTGCTGCATCCTGGAATGCTGTGTCCAATGGTGGTGGAAAGCAGAAGAGTCAGAAAGCCCAAGGCTAGTCGAAGTCCCTTTTATAAGAGCTGTAATACCATTCATGAAGGAGGAGACCTCAGGGGCTAATCGCCTCTTAAAAGCCTCACCTGTTAACACTGCCACATTGACAGCACTTGAATTTTGAAGGGGGCACATTTAAGTCATAAAAAAACTTACATTCTAAATCCAGCCTAATTCCTTTTTTTCTTTTTAACATATACTTTTATTAGTACATTGTTATTATACATCATAATGACAGAGTGAAAGAATCACATATGCACACTGCACTTGGTATTCTTTTCGATCCCACCCATTCCCTCCCCGTCTCGTTACATACAATTGAGATTGGTGTTGATAACTTCATATACGTAAACAGCACTATTTGAACTGCTTCCTTCATCCAGTCTCTATTTTCTCCTCCCCATTTCCCTCCTCCAATTTCTTTCTACTTCTCTACTTGTCTCTCTCCTCATTTACCTGAAGTCCCCTTTGTTTCTTAATTTGTTTTTTAGCTTGCATGTATGAGAGAAAGTATATGACCCTTCATTTTCTGAGACTGGCTAAACTCCCTTAGAATAATCTCTAGTTCCATCTTTTTTTATTTTTTTTCCTGCAAACGACATCATTTTTTTATCCTTTATGGCTGAGTAATATTCCATTGTGTGTATATACCACAGCTTCATAGTCTATTCATCTGTTGATGGACATTGAAACTGGTTCCATAACTTGACTTATTGTGAATTGTGCTATAAACATGGATATACATATATAATTATAATCTTCTAAATTCAGTTTCTTTAGACAGATATGGAGAAATGGTATAGATGGGTCTACAATGTGTCCTCTGGTTCTTCCTTTGGAATTGTTCACACTTCAACTAAGAGGAGATTTTTCTACCATTCTGACCTAGTAATCATATTAGAATGCATTATAACAAGTGCTATAAAATCTCACATCCTCTAAAGTCAGGCCTCAGGACTTTCTATCTCATAAGAGACGGCCATGACACACTTGCATTTACAACCGGCATTATCTATAACACGAATAGCATCTCACTTAATCCTCAAAAATAACAGCTAGAACTATAAACTTTATATGCAAAAACTGAGCCTCACAAGGTGACTTTATCTTACCTGAGATTGATCTTTGCTGTGAATGCACCAGAGCTCAACTTCCCCTCCTGCTTACCTAGCTTCCCTCACCCTGCAAGACACTGTTGCCAAGGGCATTCTCAATAAACAGCCTGCGTGCAAGTCTCTCCTCAATCTGTTTCCCAGGGAACCTAACCTCCAAGAGTCTAGTTCAAGTCTCAGATGGACAGTGTGTCTGCGATAATTAGCAATTAACCTGAAAAATTCACATTAACATTTTTTTT
>PVLC010013645.1:0-41161 GCA_004027655.1 Graphiurus murinus | reverse complement strand
TACCTCTGTGACTACTGTGATTCTGAGCAAGTTTCATTTTCTGAACTTTGATCTCCTTTTCCTGCATAATGGTTGCAGATTGAGAGGCATAAAAAAATGCTGAAGGGTTGAGGCACAATTTATGGTGACATGAGGACCATTAGGGAATAGAGATTGAGGAGAAAGAGGGATTAGTTGGTACACTGCCCCCATATGCAAATAATTTAGGAACAGAAGAGGGCTAACAGGTATTTGTGAAAATACTTTGTATATTTGAAACATTCCTTACAGCTCAGGTGCCCTGTATGTTTAGGGAAAGAGTATATGTGTATTTGCTCATTATCTTTCATTAGCTACAAGGCAACCTTGCCTAGGCAGTAGGAGCCTGCTGTGAGGTGGAAAGGAAATGGTTAGATCCATGAGTCACAAATTCCAGCAGATTGTGAGCCATAATTGCTGTTGTTCATACTCGTAGTCCTTTTCTATAAGATTGTCAATAGGGAAGAGAAAATAGGCATATTACTGGAACTGTGGGGCAAGGGAATTTTGTTATCATTTCTGTTACCACATTTTCTTTAACTTCTACCCTCTTGGCTTTGTTGTTTGATGATATGTTATAGTTTTGCCACCTATTATTCCAGAACTGAGATTTGCTCTTTGGTATCAGATTCTCTTTTGTGGTTTGATTTGTTTGTAATTGAGGTACTAAAGGTTCTGGGTGTGAACTGTGCATATTAGAACCAGGGAAGTTGGAGTTTTCTACTATTGAAGTAATTAATAAAGTATGTGGTCTTAAAAATACATAAACTAAGCCGGGCATGGTGGCGCATGCTTGTAATCCCAGCATTCGGGAGGCTGAGACCAGAGGATCCGGGTTCGCGGCCAGCCTCAGCTACCTAGTGAGGCACTCCGCAACTTAGTGAGACTCGGTTTCAAAATAAAGAATAAAAAAAAATAGGACTGGGGGTATAGCTCGAAGGTAGAATGCCCCTGAGTTCAATCCCCAGTTCCGCCCCAAAAAAAAAAAAAAATTACATAAACCAGCTATTATACAGAAATAGCTAAAACATGATAATAGGACATAGTTTAGTTATGTTTTTGTAACATAAACCTTAAAGATGGAAGTATTAAGCGTCTTGGTGTCTTCTTTCTAATTTGGTAGGAGTCTGTCAAGAAATTTTATTAGTGCTGATGCTGGCTTGGCTTCCTTTTTAAAAAATTTTATCTGTAAACATGACCCTAGACAGCTGTGTTTAATATAGTAAAGAATCGTGGAGAGACTTGACAGTATTTCTTGTTAGGACCTAGTGTCTGTGTGTTTTAGTATTTAAAGGATATAGTTTACAGCTTTGAAAATGAGAGGGAGGTCACCTATGTCATAGCTGAATGCTTGTGAGTGTAGAGTACTCTGTCCTAGAGGTTATAAACAAACATGAACTTTTTTTTGGTGGTGAACTCAGGGGCATTCTATCTCCGAGCTACACCCCCAGTCCTATTTTTTTTTTATTCCTTATTTTGAAACAGGGTCTCACTAAGTTGTGGAGGGCCTCACTAAGTAGCTGAGGCTGACCTCGAACCTGTGATTCTCCTGTCTTAGCCTCCCAAGTACTGGGATTACAAGCATGCACCACTGCACCCGGCATGAACATTGTTTTTAATCTAGTTAAACTGATAGTATTAAGTTAAATAACTTTATTGTGGAAGTGTTGTTTTCACAAGGCTGATAAGTAGGATTTTCTTTTCGGTACTGGGGATTGAACTCAGGGGCATTCTACCTTCGAGCTATACCCCCAGCCCTATTTTTTATTCTTTATTTTGAAACAGGGTCTCATTAAGTTGCAGAGGGCCTCACTAGGTAGCTGAGGCTGGCCGAGAACCCGAACCTCCAGTCTCAGCCTCCCAAATGCTGGGATTATAAGCATGCGCCACCATGCCCGGTTTAAGATTTTCTTTAAAATCTGATATTGCATAGAAATGTTTTTAGGTAACTGGAATGCTGGGGAAAAAATTGCTGAAGTCAAAGTACTTTTTACCTTGTAGAAAAGTAATCAAGATTGAGTGACCATAGGATCTGGACAGCATCCTCTGTTTCTCCAACTGTTTCTCCAACTCTTCTTCCTCTCATCTCTGAGAAAACAAGGCACTAGATCAGGAAATGATGGGAAGAATTGCTTAGTTGCCTCAACTTCCTGAACGGCTCAAGTATTGATTAGGCAGACTCTTATATTCTGTTTGAGATTCTTGATGATTGGCTGGCTGAAGTTCTTCAGTTTGACCCTGATTCACTCTGATGAATGCTTGCTGTGTATAAGGCGTGTTGCATGCTCTATGAAGGATACTGAAAAGAATAAGATTGTCCCTACTATGAAGACAGAGTGAATGGGCATCCCCAGGGGACGCACAGTTCTGGGAATTCAGAGGAGGCATATGGTAGCCAGTCATTTGTAAATACTGATGGGGTGGGGGTAGGACAGTGGATGAGGTATGGGTAAAGAAAGAGCCCATTTGGTTAAGTGATTTCAGTAGTTCCTGTTAGGTAAAAGGGTGATAAAAAATGTTAATAGATTAGAAAAGTAAAAGTGAGCAGTATCAGGCCACTGAATGGAGCAGCAAAATAGAGAAACTAAGTCAGTAGGCTCTTAATTGAAACCCTGATGCTGGGTGTGGTGGCACATGTCTATAATTCCAGTACTTGGTAGGCTAAGACAGGAGGATCATAAGTTTGAGACCAGCCTCAGCAACTTAGCAAGACCCTGTTTCAAAATAAAAAGGACTGGGGGTGTAGCTCAGTAATAGAGCACCCCCGAGTTCAATCCCCAGGCTCCCCCACAGATGTCCTAAGATTTTTCCTGAATCTTGTCAAAATTGTTTATATATGAACTTTGGTCCCTGTGTGCCCCTCACCCCCCCCCTCAAAAAAAAGAACTTGAACTTTTTTCAAATTCTGAAAAGGGTCTGTCATCCAAAAGAAAAGATTGACAACTGCTGTTACCAACCTTTGGTGGTTGAGAGGGTGGTGAAACTTGGTAGAGAAGTAAGGAAGTCTTCTGGAAGAGCAAAACGTTCCTTGTAGGAGGTAGGGTGGGATTTGGGAAATAGGATTTATGAAATAGTTCCTAGAGGGATGTGGTTTGCCCGGTCAAACTAGGTTTCACACTCAGCAAGTTAGGTAGACCTACTGCTGTAGATTGAGGGACAGTGAAGGCCAGGTGTTTTCAGTCAGGAGTCCCTTAATCATCATTATTTCCCCCCCTTATTTAGAGAGATTAAGGATGTAGCAGGCTAGAATGCTATTATAGTATCTGATGTTTACTTTTCATGGAAAAGTGCTTCTTATATGAAAAGTGTTCTGTGCTTGATCTTGTATTTGACCCATAGAAAGTCAGACAGGGACCCTGCCCTTAAGGAATTTGATAGTGTGTAATGCTTTCCTTTGGCTTTTATTCATTTTGGATCTGTGTATGTTTAGTTATCTTTGACTATTTCCTGGGGTAAGGAGGAAGGTTTCTACCACAGTGAACTTGAATTGCCTTTGGTCTATGACTTTTTCCATTTATTTATTTATTTTTCTTTTTGTGGCACTGAGGATTGAACCCTGGGACATTACACCTCTGAGCTACACCCCCAGCCTGATTTTATTTTTTATTTTGAAACAGGGTCATTCTAGGTTAATGAGAGTTTCACTACTTGCTGAGGCTGTCCTTGAACCTTCAGTCCTCCTATCTCAGCCTCCCAAGTACAGGAATTATAGGCATGCACCACCTGCCTGGCTGACTTTTTCCTTTTAGAGGATGGAAAATCTCTAAAAAAAAATTTTTTTTTTTTTTTTGCGGTACTGGGAATTGAACTCAGGGGTGTTCTACCTTCAAGCTATACCCCCAGCCCTATTTTTTATTCTTTATTTTGAAACCGGCTCTCACTTAAGTTTCAGAATGCCTCACTAGGTAGCTGATGCTGGCTGCGAACCTGGATCCTCTGGTCTCAGCCTCCCAAATGCTGGGATTACAAGCGTGCGCCACCACGCCCGGCTTCTAAAAATTTTTTGAAAAATTTTTAAAAATCATAAGTACACTGTAATTGTCATTAGGAACCTTTTTACCACTAATTTGATGACTATTAGACAACTCTTTTTTTTTTTTTTATGGTACTGGGGTTGAACTCAGGGGCATTCTACCTCTGAGCTACATCCTCAGCCCTATTTTTTATTCTTTATTTTGAAACAGGGTCTTACTAAGTTGCGGAGGGCCTCACTAAGTAACTGAGGCTGGCCAGGAACCCAAATCCTCTGGTCTCAGCCTCCCAAATACTGGGATTACAAGTGTATGCCACCATGCCTGTCTTTTTATTTTTATTTATTTATTTTTTTGGTGGCACTGGGGAATGAACCCAGGGACATTCTACCTCTGAGCTACACCCCCAGTCTGATTTTTTTGTTGTTGTTGTTGTACTGGGGATTGAACTCAGGGGCATTCTACCTCCGAGCTACACTCCCAGCCCTATTTTTTATTCTTTATTTTGAAACAGGGTCTCACTAAGTTGCGGAGAGCCTCACTAGGTAGCTGAGGCTGGCCGCGAACCCAGATCCTCTGGTCTCAGCCTCCCAAATGCTGGGATTACAATCGTGCGCCACCACGCCCAGCTCCATTATTTTCTGGAAATGAGCTTTGTTTGGTCTTTAGTATTAATTCAGTGCATAAATGAAGACAACCTTGAAGTTATTGCCTTTAAATACGTGGTGAATTCTCTAAGATAGAGGCTGTGAACAATGAGTTCTTGAAAACCATGCATGTTTCCAAAGGCCATTCTCCATATTACACACAATCTAGTAACAGATAATGATAAAAGGATTTTTCCATTGTACACTACTAACCACCCAACCCTCCTGAGGCAAAATCTAGATGTTCCAGGAAAAGGCTTTATAGAGAATGTTCCTTTAAAATTGGATGTGGTGGCACATTGCTGTAGTCCCAGCTACTTGGGAGGCTGAAACAGGAGGATCCTTGGAGCCCAGGAGTTGAAGACTAGCCTAGGCAACATAGTGAGTGAGACCCCATCTCAATTAAAAAAAAAAAAAAAAACAAAGTGAACTCCCTCTCTGAAAAAGTTATCCTTCTATAATTTGGAGCTTAGTTTGAGAAATACTGTCTTTTCTCACCTATGTTTTATTTTTTAGTACTCTGTGGGAGTTGGATGCATTCTGTCAGTGCTTGAAGGCATATGGAGGGGGGAGGCTTTTCTTGTCCCTCTGCCTGTATTCACACCCTCTTAGTCTTGGCACATTTTCCAATTTAATAGCCATGGAAGTAGCTTTTAAATACTTATAGACTAATATGTGATAATGTCTGTGTTAATGCAGCAGTATTCTGTGTAGAGGTTTTATATAGCATTTAAGAAAAACTGACCTAATTTGAAAGATCAGAGCTCTTTGAATAAATGCTGTCAAAATTATTTTGTATCATGGTTGAACCTAGATGATTTTTTGTATTGTTTTAAAGATAGGTTCTATGTTACTCAGGCATACATCTGTAGTTTCAGCTACACAAATTAGCAACTTCAGCAACACATTTCTGTTTATATAAAATGAACTTCTGCCTCCACTGCTTCAAATCTGGTCAGCCACATTACTTCCATCCACCTAGAGAAATCACACTTCATGAAATTGCTAAAGCCATAAGATGAAGATCCATCCTTGATACTTGTCCTTCATCCTCCAATTTCAATGAACAGTTAAAATCTTGCTTGTTTACCTGCCATCTCTCCATTCTTAGCACCATAACCCTTACTGTTACTTGTTTCTCATCTACCTGAGTTTCCCAAAAGCACAGCTATTTTAATACTTTTAGGACTTTGTATATCTTTCTGTGGGGTTTAGCTTAGAAAGTCAGGGCTTCTCAGACCTGTTCCTACACGTTCAAGACTGAGCTTGATGCCGGTGGCCCTCTTACTCCTGCACACACTCCTTACCCCTCTCTCTTCCCTCTCCTGCCATGGTCGGACTTGCCCTACTTTTAAGGACACACATTACATTATAACTGTTTACTTTTCTATCTCAGTAAAGCAGCAACTAAGTGTAGCAGAAATATACAGCCCAGAGTGGTTAATAAATTTCTGACAATAAGTGACTAGAAGGAAATGAACATTTGTAGGGTGGAGATTATTGGAGGCTATTAAGTTTTATGGACCTAGTTGCTTTAAAAATTGTATCTTAGTGATATGATTATGATTGGCCTTCGCCTACCTGATCCTGTGGTAATGGTTCTGTGAACAAGCTTCCAAAGTGAGTATGGTAGGGAAGAGCAGAAGTGAAACTGATAGGTTGGATGGGGTGGGCCCCAGCACCTTGCCTTGCATTGATAGAGGGTAGGCTTTTCCGAGCTAGCAGCAGTGTAGCAGAGATAAGGTGGCTGCTTAAAGTCTAGCAGTTAGGCTGGAGATGAAGAGAAGGGCACATTTAGTGACTTGGTGATTGGATGTAAGGGTGAGGGAGAAGGAATCTAAGTGACTCAAGTTTCTGACTTTGATGGGTTGGCTACTTGAGCTGTCATCAACTAGTAGTATTGGTTTTGAGGTTCTTTTTTTTTTTTTTTTTTTTTTTTTTTGCGGTACTGGGGATTGAACTCAGGGGCATTCTACCTCCAAGCTATACCCCAGCCCTATTTTTTATTCTTTATTTTGAAACCGGGTCTCACTAGGTTGCGGAGTGCCTCACTAAGTAGCTGAAGCTGGCCACGAACCCAGATCCTCCGGACTCAGCCTCCCGAATGCTGGGATTACAAGCGTGCGCCACCACGCCCGGCTTGGTTTTGAGGTTCTTACTGACATCCAGGTGAATTAACAGAGTAGGATATGAAGTTTGGGGAGTGTGCCACTGGAAATGTATGGGGAGTCATCAGCATGTGAGAGTTAAAACTAGAAGAACCTCGAGGAACATGAATTCTAAGGGCTGGGGAAGAAAAGAGGTAGGAAGGCTATGTTAAAGAAACTGGGAGCCAGGCATGGTGGCGCACGCTTGTAATCCCAGCATTTGGGAGGCTGAGACCGGAGGATCCAGGTTCGCGGCTAGCCTCAGCTACCTAGTGAGGCCCTCCGCAACTTAGTGAGACCCGGTTTCAAAATAAAGAATAAAAAATAGGGCTGGGGGTATAGCTTGGAGGTAGAATGCCCCTGAGTTCAATCCCTAGAGCCACAAAAAAAAAAAAAGAAACTGGGAAGTTGGAGTGGAAGAGGGACTTTGGCAATTAAACTGTGTTTTAAAGAGAATAAGGGGCTTTACCCAGCCCTTTGAACAGATATGTCAGCATGTACTGTCTGTTTGGTTTCTTGTTGGGTAGTTCCACCTTACAGTAGTCCAGCATCCAGTCCAAATTCAGAACCCCACTGACACTCTTACTAACACCAAAGTCTCTTCCAGCTTCATCCTAAGTTAAAAACAGATATTGGGGCCAGGTGTGGTGGCGCACACTTATAATCCCATACTTGGGAGACTGACACAGGAGGATCGCAGGTTTGCAGCCAGCCTCAGCAACTGGGTGAGGCCCTTTGTAACTTATTGAGACCCTGTTTCAAAATAAAGAATAAAAAATAGGTCTGGAGTTGTAGTTCAGAGGTAGAATGACCCTGGGTTCAATTCACAGTACAACAACAAAACAAAACAAAAAACAGATATTGGACTCAATCCCTGATTCAGTAGGGCAGGGCGGGGATCAGGGATTTTTTTTTGTTTGTTTGTAACAGGGGGCTTTCTGAGAGTCTAAGGAACACTTACGAATAGGCGCAATAAATCATCTGCATTTTATTTAAATTGCAAGAGAGTGGGACTTTTTTTTTTCTGGTACTAGGGATTGAACTCAGGGGCATTCTACCTCCGAGCTATACCCCCAGCTCTATTTTTTATTCTTTATTTTGAAACAGGATCTCACTAAGTTACCGAGTGCCTCACTAGGTAGCTGAGGCTGGCTGCGAACACGGATCCTCCAGTCTCAGCCTCCCAAATGCTGGGATTACAAGTGTGCGCCACCACGCCCGGCTGAGAGTGGGACTTTATTATGGGTGAAATTTTTTAAAAAAATACAGCTGTGATGAAGGGATTAGCAACCTTGAAAACGTAACTGGAACTTTCTCCAGTGCCTTTCTGGTGTGGGTGGGGGCCAGGATGAGGATGGGGAAGTTGCCACCATCTGATACAGTCTATTGAAGATTTATTTATTTATGTATTTATTTGTATGTGTGATACTGGAATTGAAACCAGGGGCATTCAACCTTCCAGCTTCACCCCAGCCCTATTTTTTATTTTTTATTTTGAAACAGAGTTTCACTAAGTTGCAGAGGGCCTCATTAAGTAGATGAGTCTGCCAGCGAACCTGCCATTCTCCTATCTCAGCCCTCCAAGTACTGGGATTATAAGCATGTGCCACCATGCCCAGGTCTGTTGAAGATTTAAATTTTATTTTATCTGGGCATGGTGGTGCAAGCTTACAATCAATCCCAGTACTTGAGACAGGAGGATCATAGGTTTGAGGCCAGCCTCAACAGTTTAGTCCCTCAGCAACTTAGTGAGACCCTATTTAAAAATATCCAGGGGTGTAGCTCAGAGGTAGAATGCCCCTAGGTTCAATTCCCAGTGCTGCAAAATAAATAAATAAATGAATAAATAAGTAAGTAAATGAATAAATAAATAAAAAATTACGACAGCTGGGGGACTAGTTCAGAGGTAGGATGCCCTTGGGCTTAATCCCCAGTTCCGAAATAATAATAAAATAAAGTGTTTGTTCTATGGATTTTTATAGCAGATGACTCTGGTGCCCCACATCTATATCCTCTTGTTCTACCACTGATTTCAACCAAAGCATAGATTTTTGCAGTTTCTCCAAGCCAGCACCTTTCTGCCTTAGGGCCTTCAAGCCCAGCAAGTGAAGGGGGAAAGGTTAATCCCAGGTAACCTTTAACCAGCAGAGGATGCAAGCAACACCTAAATATTTTGCCTCCTTCAGGAACCTACTGAATCCCCATTTCCAGCAATCACCTGGATTATATATCTTTATTGACATTTTCCTTCCTTGTTATACTTTCGCTTTCCTCACTTCCTTCCCTGGGATCCCGTCCTGTTTTCATCTTGCTAAAACCTTGTATACAGCCGGGCGTGGTGGCGCACGCTTGTAATCCCAGCATTTGGGAGGCTGAGACCGGAGGATCCGGGTTCGCGGCCAGTCTCAGCTACCTAGTGAGGGACTCCGCAACTTAGTGAGACTCGGTTTCAAAATAAAGAATAAAAACTAGGGCTGGGGGTATAGCTCGGAGGTAGAATGCCCCTGAGTTCAATCCCCAGTACCGCAAAAAATAAAACTTTGTATACAAATGATTGTCAATTGAGCTGACTTTACAGGTTAAGTGCAAGCAGAAGTTTTCCCTAATTACATTAGTTTCTTAGTGTCCCTATCTGTCAATAATAGGGCCTAAAATAATGTGAGGGGGAGGAAGGCGAAGAGAACATATTGTGCAATGCAAAATAGCACACATATTGCTAAAGTTTAAATTTATTCATAGATACTCTGCAATAAGATCATTATGTGAGAATTTTGGTTTTTTCCAACAACTTCCATTTCTTTCATTTCACTTCTACAGTGGTTAAAGGTATATGAAAAACCAGAGAATAGTTGGCACGGAGAGATAACACTTGATGATGTGCCTCTTTTATTCATTTATATATCATCTTGTTCCTAAAGAATTCTGAGTGGTTCTTTTTGGAAAACTAAATCATAAAACATGATGATAGCTATTAAAAATGCTGTAGTGCTGAGAGGCAGAAGATCTCTACAGATGGCTAGGATATAAATTGCCAGAGATCAGAAAGATCCTGATAAGATCTATTTCAGGGATATCTTTTAAAAGACACAGCACATGCTTTCAATGCAAGACCTGGGTAGAAGATAGCCATATCCATGTTTCCTTTTTTCGCTGAGATTAGACTCTTGGTATTACAAGTTGAAATGAACATGAACCAGACAATTGTGTTCATACTTTTTGGTCCACATTGATACCTGAAAGCAGTTACATAAAGACTACCATCTTGTAGGGACTCAAAAGTTGTGGAGCAAATGGGAAGGAATATGCCAAGTCACTTAAGATGTATGTCTAAGAGTGTCTTGGTGAGCCAGAGTAGGTAAAAATTCCTGCGTTTATATCTGCAGGTGCTGTGGTCTCACTCCCAGATCTGTGGCTGTAGATCTTTATTTTGGTCAATATGTTTACTTTATAGGAGACCAGATATCCTTAGAAAACATTCTTTCCTCAATCCATGGTGCTGGTGTAGCAGTGGACTTGATCATTAGATTATTTAGTATTTCAACCCCTTTGTTAATATTTCATCTTAGGTTAGAAAGGAAATGACTTGCCCAAGGTAAAATTACTCTGTCTAGCTAGTCAGTGATATGGCAGAAACTAGAATAATGGAATAATGCAGTACCGCAAAAAAAAAAAAAAAAAGTGTGCACCACCACGCCTGGCTTTTCTGTCTTATTTCTGAAATTACTCCAGTCTCTACCCCTGGCCAGGGAACAAAACAAAGCAGTTTTCCTGCACTAGTTCAAATATTTTTTATAATTAATATGAATTAAAGATTCTTTTTTTTTGCAGTACTGGGGATGGAACCCAAGGGCATACACCTCCGAGCTACACCTCCAACCCTATTTTTTATTCTTTATTTTGAAACAGGGTCTCACTAAGTTGCGGGTGGCCTCACTAAGTAGCTGAGACTAGCCTCGAACCCTGATCTTCCTGTCTCAAGTACTGGGATTACAAGTGTGTGCCAGCACATCCGGCTCAAGAGTCTATATTTGATTTAAGATATTTGTAGGAAATTTGATAAAGTGCTTATATAAATGGCTTATTTAGGAAATCAAGCCTGTCAGATGGACAAAAATATACTAGCAAATAAAAGTGGTAAACATCTAAATAGTCAACAATATGGCTATAGTTTAGAAAGTAATATATTAATTTTGATATGCAACCAGTAAAATGTTAATTTGTGATGACCTTCTGATGGTGTTTAAAATTCTAGTAGGTGTTGTGGAAGAATTCCTTTTATACTTTCTTCTGTTCTATGCCTAATACTTAAGTATTTTCATCAAGTTCAACTTTACTTAAAGGATTAATTTTATGTATAGAATGTTAACTAATGTCAATTTCTGAAACTCATCAGTCAAAACCACTTTCTGACTGATATACTATGAAAAGTAGATATTTTGCTTTTGTTATACTTGAACTGTACATTAAAAACTAGCTAAAATGAGTGTTGGTAAAGATTTAGTACACTGGTAGAAAATGTTTCTCTTACTTGCTAAAACCATCTAAGCTTAAGTTAAAGGAAATTTTCTTAAAAAATTGTTCTCAATCAATTATGTTTTTCTCTCCTATAGGGCCTCTGTTATGCACCTAAAGCCATATTGGAAACTCCAGAAGAAAGCACACTCTCTGGAAGTCAACAGGGACACTCTGAGAACTCCTATGAGCTGCCAAAAGGCTGTAAATGATGAAAAAAGCAATGCTATCTACATGAAACCAAGGGTCTTTCCTTCAACCTCTGTTGTCAAAGCATCATCTCGAAAACCTTTTGGGGTCCTTTCTCCAAATGTTCTGTGCAGCATGAGTGGGAAGAGTCCTATAGAAAGCAGCTTGAATGTTAAAGCTAAAAAGAATGTGCCACCTGCAACAATCCACCAGGGTGAAGAAGAAGGGCCACTTGATATCTGGGCTGTTGTGAAACCTGGAAACACCAAGGAGAAAATTGCATTCTTTGCAGCCCACCAGTGTAGCAACAGAATAGGATCTATGAAAGTAAAAAGCTCCTGGGATATCGATGGGAGAGCTACTAAAAGAAGGAAAAAATCAGGGGATCTTAAAAAAGCCAAGATACAATTAGAAAGGATGAGAGAAGTCAACAGCAGGTGCTACCAACCTGAGCCATTTGCCTGTGGCATTGAGCACTGTTCTGTGCATTATGTGAATGACAGTGGGGACGGAGTCTCTGCTGGGAGGCCTCTGTCGGTTATACAGATGGTTGCCTTCCTTGAACAAAGAGCCAGTGCTCTGCTGGCTAGCTGTGCAAAAAACTGCACAAATTCACCTACCATTGTGAGGTTTTCTGGCCAACCCAGAGGTGTGCCTCCTGCCCATGAGCACTTCTCTGCCCCAGGAGCTTGTGAAGAACCCACAGAAAGGGGAAATCTTGAGGTTGGTGAACCACAGGGTGAACCCGTCCGTGTTCTTGACATGGTAGCCAGGCTGGAGTCTGAGTGCCTGAAGCAGCAGGGCCAGCGTGAGCCTGGAAGCCTGTCACGGAATAACAGCTTCCGTCGAAATGTGGGCAGGGTGTTGCTTGCAAATGGCTCTCAGGCTGATGAAGGCAAAACAAAAAAGGGCATCTTGGAGGCATCTGACACTCAGGTGAATCCTGTGCAGTCTGTTTCTGTAGACTGTGGCCCCTCAAGAGCTGACCATTGTTCTCCTAAGGAGGACAGGGCCTGGGACGGTGTACCTCAGGGCTGTCCCTCATTGCCAGAAGCTGTGAGTTTCCATGTGGACAATGCAGAATTAGAGCCAGGTCAGCATACTGCTGTGAAAAACAGCAACAGGTATGATGTAGAAATGGCAGATGAACTTGACAGATTACCATTTTCTTCTCACATGTGTCCCCAAGCCACTGAATTGCCCACAGATGCTGTTGATTATATGAGTAGAGAGCCTGTGTCACTTACTAACCAAAATCCTGATCAAAGAAAAGAATCTTTGTGCATTAGCATCACTGTGTCCAAGGTAGAGAAAGCCCAACCTTCTAGTTTAAACTCCCATGAAGAGCCACTTCCAGGGATGTTGTTTTTTTTGCCACCTGCTCAGCACCAGTTAGACTGTTCCCAGTTAAATGAAAGCATAGCACAAGAATCTTTAGAGGCCAGCCAGCTTGAAGAGGCCACTGAAGGTGACAGCACATCAGAGGAGAAATGTGTTTCAGCTGAGCCACTTGTACCACCAACTTCTGTGGTGGAAAGCACATTACCGGTGCTTGAAGCATCCAGTTGGAAGAAGCAGGTATCTCATGACTTTCTGGAGACCAGGTTTAAAATCCAGCAGCTTCTAGAGCCTCAGCAATATATGGCATTTCTACCCCATCACATTATGGTGAAAATCTTCAGGTTACTTCCCACTAGGAGTTTAGTAGCTCTTAAATGTACCTGCTGCTATTTCAAGTTTATCATTGAATACTACAACATCAGGCCAGCAGATTCTCGCTGGGTTCGAGACCCACGCTATAGAGAAGATCCTTGCAAGCAGTGCAAGAAAAAATATGTGAAAGGGGATGTATCCTTGTGCCGGTGGCACCCCAAGCCCTATTGCCAGGCATTACCCTATGGGCCTGGGTACTGGATGTGCTGCCATCGGTCTCAGAAGGGCTTTCCTGGCTGTAAGCTGGGGCTTCACGACAATCACTGGGTCCCTGCCTGCCACAGCTTTAATCGGGCAATCCACAAGAAAGCAAAAGGGACTGAAACTGAAGAGGAATACTAGAGTTCAGGTGAGAGACAGCAACAACAAAAACACCTGGATAAATCGTTCAAGTGAGTGTTGCCTCTCACTTACCACTGTAGGAGAATCTGTACTTCATCAGGACTGCCATTGCTCAGGCATTTTTTAAAAACTCTTAATTTACCAGCTGTACAAGAAAACTGGTCTCATAGTTTTATAATGGCGCCTCAACATTTGATCCAAGGGTGGTATCCTATAGCTTGATTCACTTGGCTGTGAATAACTATGTTTTCTTTCATCAAATCCATCCTCAAAGGAATGAAGACTTGCCACCATCAAAGACATTCAGAGGAGTTCACTACAGTCTACCCAGGCAGTCCCCAATGTTCCAGAAATGTTTCCAGCACTGGCACCATATTTAAAATAAGTGAATAGTATTCTATGAAAAGAATAGTAAGACTCTTGGATGAAAAGTATGCCTAGAAAGAAAAAGGCACCTTACCTTAGACCTTGAATGCTTGATCCTGTGAGATTGATGTTTGTGATTGGAAAAGGATTTCATGCCCTGTGGTGTTTACAGTGTATATAATGATTGTTTTCATAGGGCTTTGAAAGTGCACATTAAAACCCGAGCGCCTTTACCTTTAGATGAGTGCTTTTGCCCCTCTGTAAATAACAATTAAAATCCAGTTGTATATGATGGACAGCTAACTAAACAACATAATCACCACAATGCAGCTAGGATAGTGTTGCGGCTATAATTGTGTGTTTTTTAAATTGTTTTGTCCCAAAATTTGTACATCCTGTATAAATATGAATGTTTCTCAAATAAACTATGAATGTTTCCTGTATAATATATGAATGTTTCTGAGAAGAAACTCTAAATAGTTAAGAGGTAAATCTGTTGAAAGGATACCAAATAATGGTTTAACTGGACAACCTTAAAATTAGCATAGAGAACATCCTTTGTTATATTTTAGTGATCCACCAAGAATGAGAGAATATTATATAGTCAGATTATAACATTCCTGTCTATCCTTTCTGTCTGGTTACAATTTTTTTTTAAACTTCAATAAACACATGCATCTTAAATGGGACCCAGAGTTTTGCAAAGATTTTTTAATGTAATGCTAAAGAAAGTTCTTGTGACTTGAGTTGGAAGAATTTTAAGTTTTTTTGAGTTGCTGGGGAAGGTGGGTGTAAAATATTTTTATCTGCTATAGAAGAGACCATTTTCCCTTAAGTTTAAATTTTTTCAGCCTTTTAACACTTAAGAGTTTGTTGACTCCCCAACACTTACCATACTTCCTGTTTGTTGAGGTAATATCTAAGATATTCTTACAACTTGTTTAGGCATAATCATTTTGAAGTCATTAAGGATGTCTTCAGGCCTGTGGTCACATAATGTTCGGTGGAGCTGGGAGGTACTGAGCTGTGGGTGGTGAATCTAAAAACTAGGTCGGCTTGAAATCAAGTGCTCACCAAAAAACCTTGTACTTAATGTAAGCTCCAGGCTTTGGAGAACAGATGGTAAATGTTCTAGAAGTGATCAGTGAGGGCTGTAATTGTCCCAAAGTAGAAGGATGTACATTTGGCTAGGGCTGCCAAGCAGAGTAGGGTAGGACCAGATGCAGATGGAGCCAGATTGACCTGTGGCTGAGACAGAGGGTGGGCAGAGTGGCTTCCAAACTCGAATCTCTTAATGTTTCTTTGCAGTAACTGCTTCCTCTCTCAAAAGGGAGAACTAAAGCTGAAAACAGTCTCAGTGCTGAGCAAGTCTTCTGACAGGCACACGTGACAGTAGGCTGGCCTGTAAGTGTATGGGAGTTGTCGTGATACAGGACCAAGAGACCGAGAACAGCTTACCTAGCCTTAAAGAGATCCATGGTTTTCCTTGTGACTCACCCCAGCTGGGGCATGTTGAAAAATGCTCCTAAGTTCTAGAGTCTCCCGAGCTAAAAACCAACAAACAAAAAACAGTGCTGCAAGCCAGCATGGTGGTACACACTTGTAATCCCAGTACTTGGGAGGCTGAGACAGGAGGATCTGGGTTCATGGCCAGCCTCAGCTACTTAGTGAGGCCCTCTTTCAAAATAATGAAAAAATAGGTCTGGGGTGTAGCTTGGAGGTAGAATGCCTCTGGATTCAATCCTCCATACCGGGGGTGGGGGGATGGGGGACAAAAACCAGCTGCATCTCGGTAGAACCTAATAAATTTGTTGTGATTTGTAATTTAGGATTAAAGGAGGCAATGCACATAAAGGACTTGGGAGTTCAGCTGGGTGTGTGAAGTGCTCAGTGTTAGCTGACATTGTTGCTGGCTGTGTTTTTCCATATACTCACTGTGGACACAGGATAAACGAGTTGGAGTTGGTCTTCACAGGTCAGCTGCTCTTGATGTGTTTATCAGAGATGGCACGAAGCAATAGCTGTGTAGGGTTGAAATGCCCAAGAGCATAGGGCATGGTAGGAATGCCCCAACCCCACTTGACATGCAGTACTTGAGGCCCTCAGAAATCATTGATGGTCTGTTTTTTGTTTGTTTGTTTTGCGGTACTGGGGATTGAACTCGGGCATTCTACCTCCGAGCTATACCCCCAGCCCTATTTTTTATTCTTTATTTTGAAACCGGGTCTAAGTTGCAGAGTGCCTCACTAGGTAGCTGAGGCTGGCTGTGAACCCGGATCCTCTGGTCTCAGCCTCCGGAATGCTGGGATTATAAGCGTGCGCCACCACACCCGGCGATGGTCTGTTTTGAAGTATGTAGCAGGACCTGGCTCCCAGCAGCGTCTGTGTGAATGATAAAGGCCCTGCCAAAGAACCCCCCCCCTCTTCAGCTTGTGTGTGTGTGGGGGGGGGGTACTGGAGATTGAACCAGGGGCACTCTACCACTCAGCTACATTTCCAACCCTTGTTTTGAGACAGGCTCTAAGTTTCCCAGGCTCACCTTAAACTTGCAATCCTCTTGCCTCAGTCTCTTGAGTCACTGGGATTACAGGTATATACCAGTGCACCTAGCTCTCCAAACTACAATTTTTCTAGGATGAGAAACTGGAGGGAAGGCAAAAGGTCTTGGTGAATCCTGTCTTCAATCCATAGCTGGTTATGTGAGAACATTCTTATCTAGAGAAGCTCCCACAGCAGCCACATGAGTGGCCTGTAACATTGCCAGTTAAGCATTTGATGTAATCTAGGTGCCATTATTGCAGGCTGAGGTTCTCTTTGAGGGCTTTGTCTATTCACCCCATAACTTGGACTTGTTGGTGCCTTCCTGCCAGCCTTTATGGACCAACCTTGGCAGTTTCTATGTGGGCATTCCTAGGCATTTTCCTCTGCTTTAATTGCCATTATGCTTCCTTTACTCAGCAGACTAGTTTATCTTTCTTCACCTCAGCTTGCTTCATAAACCTAAAAGTCAGTCTGCACCAAATCCTTCATGTACATCACATACTGCACCAATAAGAGTTGATATTATTGAAGCTGTATCTCAGGTACCATGTCCTGTTTAAATGCATCCTATGCAGTTTAGCTTCAGGCATATGTTGAATCTAGTAGTTTTTAGCTCTATCTTTCCCTTGGGTTCAAATAAGATGGTGTTGCAATCTCTTGTGATTTGACAAAAGTACCTGTGTGGGAACTGTGCAGTGCCTTCTACTGACGGGTATGCCATTCTTAAGTTTGTGGCCATAGCTTATGTTTGCATAGCTCGTGGGAAGAGCAAACATTGTGCTTATGCACCCTTGGGTAACGTCGTGTATTTATACTAAACCGGCTTAAGCAAAACCACAGTGGCGACAGCACCTCCATTCCAAGTGGTTGATTTGACTTTGTGTTATTTGAGGGGAGCAGAGTCACTAGAGAAAGAACTGGAATGGGAGTAGAGATGACATCCCCTGTGCTGTAACAAGCTTTGAAAGGTGATGCCTCTCTTAAAAGGAAAATAAAGCCAGAGTGGTGGCACATGCCTGTAATCCCAGTACTTGGGAGACTGAGCCAGGAGGATTGTAGGCTCAAGGCCAGCATGGGTAACTTAGCAAGACCCTGTTTCAGAAAAGAGTAAAAGAAAAGAAAAAAAAAAAAGGCTGGGGATAGCTCAGAGGTAGAATGCCCCTGGGGTTCAAGCCCCAGTACCACACACCCACATGGACTCTGAATGCTTTGATGTTCTTTGGAATAAAACACAGCAGGGAGTAGGTTCTCAAATTAGCATTTAGTGGGAAATGGTATATGGCCGAAATTACTCTTGAAAATCTCATTTCCACATTACCTAACAGAGGATGTATGTATGTATATGTATATGTATATTACATGGTATTCAGTGGCACACAGTGCACAGTGGCCATGTAAGATGAATTCTCAGGCTGAGTGTTGAGCAGTGTGCCCACACCGAGGCTTGACGAATAGCATATTCCATCTCCCTATTAATGAGGGCAGAATGGGCTGTGCTGTGTAAACTATTTCCATTCTGTCTGTTTCTGTCCTCCCCCACTGTATCAGGAAACCAACAGTTGCTTTTATGAGCTAGTATTGAAGTTTTTGTTTTCTATGAAGTAGTGTGAAGAGGTTGATGAAGTTCTTAAAAAATCAAAATCAGATGCCAATCAGTAAAATGGTAAGATCTGTCTGTATACACTGTGAAGTTAGATGGCTTATTTGCATAATTATTTGCTGTTTGGAGTGGGAGTTGGGCCTGGCTCCACCAGCCTTCCCTATCCTGGGGCTGAGCTGCTTGCTGGCCTCCACTCTGCCCCTCCTCACCAGTCTCTGTGTGGCTTGAGTCAGCTGTTGGGAGTGCTGTCCACCAGGATTCTTCCACTCTAGCCCTTATTTGCCTAAACACAGATAGTGGCTTAGCTGTCCCAGCTCCTGCCCTATGTGGGACCTCTCAAATGACCTCAATTGCCAGTAACCTTGGCTTCAGGCCCCTCAATTTAAGTCTGTGTGCTAAACAGGGTCTGTATGGGAAAATGCCCCACTTTCAAAATGAGTGAATTCAAGGAGGGCTTATCCCAAGGGCATACTTACAGGGGTAAGACTTCTGCAATATGAGGGAGGGGGTTGGGCTAAAATCACCCTGCATTTCCTCCCCATCAACTGTGTCCTCCACTCCAGGTCCTCCTCCCATCCTTGGCAAAGGGCCACACCTTAGGCTTAAGTGCTCTTCTCTCACCCTGGGGCTGCTCAGTCAACCTCAGGTGGTGGGAGTCCACAAGTGATTATAAGGTGCAGGCAAGGTTCAGAGCCACAGTGGGTCTGGTGGAGCCACAGGGTTAGTGCACTGATGGGCTGAGGGCTTTTAGGTGCTGGACAGAGGAGGGTGCTCTGGAGGGAGAAAGATCACAGGCACAGCAGGGAGGGAGCCAGGGAATGAACAGTCTGACCATTAAAATCATGGAGCCTGTTGCAGCCCACCTAGCAGTCTCCTCGACATTGAGCATGACATGGCAGAAGACCAGGGGAGGAAACTTTTTGCAGGAAATCTCAAGACTGGAGTCACTATTTTTCTATCAGAACATGCCTTTCCCCAGCTCTCTTTCAGCTCTGCAAAGGCCACTGCAAAACTTTTTCCTCCTCTATGCCTGGGAAGAAAACATGTTTCCTAAAACTTGATCCCTGGGAAGCCCTACGTGCACACCCTGAGAAGGTGCTTGCCAGGCACTGGATAGACGCTGTGCCACCAGCCACAGGTGGCTATTGAGCACTTGAAACTAGCTAATCGAATGAAAATGTGCTGTAAAATACGTATCAGATACCATTTTTCAATATGAAAATGTTGAAACACTTTGTATCTTGATAGGACAGCTCTAGATCAATGATATTTAACATTAAATGCACAGATGAATTGTTGAGAAGATGCTGATTTAGTGGGGCTGAGATGATGCCCAAGAGCCTTTAGTTCTATCAAACTCTCAGGTGATAGTCTGTGGTTCCAGGGACCACAGCAGGAGTAGCAAGGCTCTGGAGAATGAAGAGTGAAAAGGCCTTTGGCATGGTGAGCGCTGTAGAAGCTCTGGCGTTTCTCAAAAGCCATCAAGAGGGTAGCAGACCCCCCCCCCCACCCGCCGCTTAAGCCATAAGCCAGCACTAGTGTCTCCTATATCAGAATATAGGTGTTGACAATAGCCAGAGTCGTCCTCCTTCCTGTCTTAGAAGGCAACTATTCACTGCCAATCATAGATGCTTTGTCTCATCCGTCTTTAACCATCTACTTACAGACCACTTGTCACTTACTCCAAATGGACAGCCACATATTTGCTAGTGCTCCAGAAATGTCTTCCTCATAACCTTTTAAATTGAGGAAAATAGGCTGTAGAGCAGGTAGGAAAGTGCTTTCCTCAAAATCCAGGTGTCTTCTGAAGTGCTGCCATACCCAAGGAGGGGAGGTAAGAACAATGATAGGACCCTTTACTGCCCCCCTGAGGGCTTTCTGCTGAACTGCCCTAGCCCACTTTCAACATCCTCCAAGAGTCTTCAAATACCTCTTGCCAATGTCTCACCTTTTAAAAGGGGTCAAAGTCTCCATTAGGTTTCCACTCTCTCTCTCAGTCCTTTCTACACAGGCATAAGAAAAAAATCACCCATGCAGCTCTGGTTATTGTACATCTTTTGAGAAAAATTTGTCCCACAAGTGGTTAAAAAAACAAAACAAAAAACCACTTGATCTGTAACTCTAAGCAGACTGTATACCCTTTATCCAGGGTATTTTCTTACTAGATCCTTGGAATGTTGGAATGGGTAGGGTTGGTGATGGTGATGGTGGTTTTCCTCATTAAGGCTTTTCATAGCTGAGGCTTAGATGTCCTGCTCAAGAGCCCAGTTGTAAATACCGTGATGAAGCAACTTTCAAATGACCTCTCCAACCACTAACAAAGTTATCCTTCATTTTTCCCATCTGCTTCCTGCATTCACCACGATGAACTCTGGGGATGGGGACTCTCCCTTTTTACACTAGGTGGGAGCATGCTTTACTTATTAACCTAGAAAGATGGTCGGGCAGTAACACTGAAGCCTGCGCTGTTTGAGAAGCCTGTGTTTCCTTGCTGTTCCTCCTGCTGTTGACTGGCCTTCCACTCCAGGTAACGGGGTGGGGTGACAGTGCACTGGTGCTTCGGTATTTCTCCTGATGGTTCACGCTGTTCTATAGCAATCCCTCATTTTCCCCTTATGGCTGAGGGTCGCCCTCTCCACAATAATTTGCAAGGTAATAACTACCCACCTGGGAGAAACTAGTTATAAAAAGTCTAAACAAGCGGTGAGGGAGTGGGGAAGGGAATTCTCCAAAATGACCCAGTCTTCCTCAGCCTGACAGGTCACCTCTAACATGTTTTCTCTCTTGTCCTGAAGAAAGTGTGCTCAGCTGAAAGGCCCACTCCTTTCCTAGAGGTCTTATGAGAAACCAAACCATTGCAGGTCACAATCATATAGCAGCTACTAAAGAAACATGCATTTGTAGAGAAAATATGTAACTGGTAAGCAACCAGTTTCTCAGCTTGCCAAGGGTGTATCATTAATACTACCGTGATCTATCTATCCATCTGTATGTGTTTTTTTTTTTTTGTTTTTTTTTTTGCGGTACTGGGGATCGAACCCATGGGCATTCTACCTCTGAACTACACACCCAGCCCTATTTTTTATTCTTTATTTTGAAACAGGGTCTGACTAAGTTGCAGAGGGCCTAAGTAACTGAGGCTGGCTGCAAACCCGGATCCTCCTGTCTCACCCTCCCAAGTACTGGGATTACAAGCTCGTGCCACCACGCCCAGCTCATGATCTATAATTTTAGAAAGGTATTAACAGGCATTTTTCCTTACCCAGCACAGAGTCCATAACTTATAGCATGCCAGGGTTAGCTCTCATTCTTGCTACCCTCAGAGTAGAATAGTTTGAAAAAGACTGACATGTTAGCAGAGTACTGTTAAAAGATTTATTGCAGTAATACAATAAAAGTTTAGAAAACATTTGTATGACTCAAACTGGTTTGGAAGTCTCAGAGACCGGGAAATTCCTGCAACATGATACTGCAAGGAGATCCTCAGACTCTAATTTTTTAACAGCATGACACTAAATGCTTTCCCGAATTATACACCAGTCATGACATGAATCCTGTCCACTATACCCAGTGACATAATGCCCCCCCTTTAACTTAAAGATGTGCAAAACTTTTCTTAGTTTTATTCCATTACATAAAAATGTCTTTTGTAAGACCATTTAAAACAGCCTATTTGGTACCTGTGGGTTTTTATTAGTATTACCTTGTTTCAATAAATCATTTTAAAATGGAAAACATGACCAAATTCTATGGCTTTTGTTTAAAAAAAATACCAGCTTCAATTTTTAAAAAGCTGTTTACATGTGGTTCTGGCACCTACATGAAAGATTTCAATGAGCAGCAAAAAGAGTAGAAAAAACAGTGGTTGAAATGTATATTTAAGAATATTTACAGGGTGGATCCAGTGCAAAATAATGAAACCCAAAATATTTCAGCAGTGTAAGCCAGTATGTTGGTGTTCAAAACCATTAAAGGGTTTGATCACTTAACCCAACGTAAAGTGCCTCTAGTTGATATTAACAAAATATACACTATCAATCCCTAGATTTCCCACATCCTTGTTCTGTTGAATAACTCTAGACATGAGTTTGTGATCTCTGGAGTCTATTCCTTAGCCTCATCTCATATTCATGGTTTAAGTTCATTTGGTATTGGTTCATCCCACCATATCCATTCTATTTATTCCAGAACTGGATGGTAAAATGCAAGCCCAACAATCATGAAGCTGAGCACTTAAAACAGAGACCAGCTGTGTAAGAACCCACAAGGGGAAAAGCCCATTTCTTCCCAAAGTAGAAAATTCCTAGAGCTAGGGAACTTAAATAGGAATAAACTCCCTTTTGCAACTCTATCCCCAATTCTACCAAACACCAAATATACAAATAGCAAAGGATAGATATAGCACCTCGGATTTGGAGGCAAAGTATCAACTATAATAATTACAATGAGAAAAGAAGCTATGGCATGGCAAACCTCTGAATGATTTATCTGAGGTACTATCATGCTACTCACACTAAGATATGGTAATAACTATTAGGGATTTTTGATAGGATTTCTCTTTGTAGTTGTTACACAGGATTTTTTGTAGCTATTAAAAATAAAAAAAATACTTACATATTTGTACATAATGCCTCTCATTATAGTTTTCTATAAGATTGTCACTAAGAGAATGACAAAATACATTAGATGAAAATGATCTCTTGGTGGGGGAAGTTCCTTATATGTGAGTTTTCCCCAGGGCAGTGGAGAGTAGTACCAGCTACAAGGATTTGCTCTGCATTCTGAGCAAAGGTAGTGTCTTCAGAGCAACAGAGACATCTAGGAAACAAATAAGCAGGATGGTTTTCCCTGGAAACACCTGCTACTTACCAACTCCCCTAGAAAGAACTGGACACTGAGAATGACCAGAGGCCACTCACTAAGTGGCTTTTACCCTGTGCCCAGACAGGCATTTACCTCGTACAGGGGAATGACCCTGGTAACTTATTTTTGCTCACAGAAAATATGTCCCTTTTCAAAACAAATAAAGCGTGGATGGCAGGAATTCAACAACCTAGGTAAAAATGAGCTTAATTCTCAGACTACAAGAAAATCGTTTAAACATCTCTAGGACATTATTGCAGCTAGGATTTCTTCCATCATGGATAGGGGTCCTATAGAAAAAACTTCAGTTTCTTTGGTGTGTGGAGGGAAAGAAAAGCAGGAATGTAAAGAGCTACAACAGCAGCACAAATTTAAAAAGTTTTAAACTACTCTTTCCCCTCAAAAAAGACCACCCAAACAAGACAAAAATCTTTGATCTAAAAACCAAAGATAACCAAATTATAAAGAGAAAATATTTCAAATTTTCTACAACTCTGAACAACAACAAAACAATGGTGGCAGAAAAACTCAGTTTTTGTCTTTCAGTTTTGTCGTTCACTTCTTTGTGATTCAACCAACCTCTAGAACGTGGTGTCAGAAGTCTTGACATCACAGGGACCAACACACTGACCTGGGTCTTTGGGACCTGGGACCAGAGGGAACCCAGCAGAATTTCTCCCCCAATAGACAGAACCAGCCACATGCACGTTCTTCCATCCACACTGGTCTGGGCAGAAGGACCTTCATGTCCTCTGTTCTGCTGTCATAAGCAGTCAGTCACCATCACAGGTTACCTGCCAAGCAGAAATGCTGTCTCCCTACTTTAAACAATGGTTGACCCTCTTTTTGCTCCAGGCACTATCTTAACTAAACAGACAAGGTTTACTAGAGTGCAGTGGGAGAGCTTTTGTGATACAAATTTGGCATGTTTTGGTCCATGCTCCTTAACGGTGTCCAGTGTAAGCTTTGAACCAGGAAGTAACCGAGGCTGCGGCAGAGGAGATCATCCCACCGGCACTGCTGCTTGCGATGGGCGGAGACACTTGGGTGCTCTGGCTCTGGGAGACTTCCACAGGCTGGGAAGGGATGTCACAAAACCGGGGACTTGGCAGGTTCTCCCAGTCCGTACCCAGGTCAGTTTCCTCGTCACTTATGTGCTCGTCTCCACTCTCATCTGATTCTCCAGCAACTCCAGGATCTACAAATTCCATGGACTCTTCAAGGTCTGCCCGCACTTCAAAGGGTCCCGACCTGAGTACACAGAGAGGGGCAGCCTTAAAACAACCTCCATCTCCCCAACCCAAGAGCAGATCGTCCTCAAGACCCCACCCAACAGGACTGAGGGACCCAGAGCCCGTGCCGCACTGTTTCCTAAGGCAGGACTGCACCACTGTTGGTCTAGAACTGAGTTCCCTTACCCAAACCACTGCCATCCAAGTAAGAATAAAATCACGAGAGCAAACCGGGCGTGGTGGCGCACGCTTGTAATCCCAGCATTCGGGAGGCTGAGACCTGAGGATCCGGGTTCACGGCCAGCCTCAGCTACCTAGTGAGGCACTCCGCAACTTAGTGAAACTCGGTTTCAAAATAAAGAATAAAAAATAGGGCTGGGGGTGTAGCTCGGAGGTAGAATGCCCGAGTTCAATCCCTAGTACCACAAAAAAAAATCATGAGAGCACACTTTTCCTCAGTTCTACCTACTGCATTTGTGAAGACCATGGTTGAAAGGAAAACCTTTCCACTGCTGTGTCCAAAGTCCTGTTTTAAACAAGGACAGTATCCATGGAGTAAATATACAGCATTCCAGTGACACAATTCTGAGGAAAATAGCCACTTGATGTATACTCTGGCATGTTATTACTTAGTATAACACATAATAAATGGTATTCAAGGAAAATTATATAGATGTTCCTTGTCTTATAGGTTCTCTAAATTATAAGAGTTATTATTTATTTATTTTTTTGGTGACACTGGGGATTGAACTCATGGACATTCTACCTCTGAGCTACACCCCCAACCCTATTTTATTTTGAAACAGGGTCTTGCTAGGTTACCATGCACTGGCCTTGTACTGAGATTACAGGTATAAACCACTGTGTCTGAGTTATAAAATCTCTTAAGACCCAAAAAAAGGTAAGTGATATGGTTGTATCAAGTTAGTAAAGTTTCCCTGGGTTGCTGTCAATAGTAGGCTCCTGAATCTGTTTGAAAATATCAAATTTTCAGACACATTTGTGGTATAGAAGGAGAACTATTTGGAATCTACTCGTCTGCAATAGTCATTTTTCTGCACTATATTTCAGGAGAAAACTTATTTCCAAAGGCCCCTAATATTATCCTCACTGTCAAGTCCAAGAGCCCTACCTGGCATTTGTGCCAGTGTGCAGCGCCACCCCATGGAACTGTGGCAGCAAACCCCACACGGGCCTTTCTGCTGCTTTTCCTTGCGCCCCCCCATCCCCTGGTACTGGGGATGGTACCCAGGGACATTCTACCTCCGAGCTACACCCTCAGCCTTATTTTTTATTCTTTATTTTGAAACAAGGTCTCACTAAGTTGAGGAGGGCCTTACTAAGCAGCTGAGGCTGGCCGAGAACCCGGATCCTCCGGTCTCAGCCTCCCATGCACTAGGATTACAAGCGTGCGCCACCACGGCTGGCTCCTTGCTCCCTTTTAAATGCCCCTCAGCTCTTGCTTTAGGGGAGCCAGGCGGCTACCCCCATCCACTGCCCCTGGAGACCAGCAAAGGGCAGGATCAGGTCCCTCTAGCAACCTCTATCTCCCTGCTGTTGCACCCAAGATAAGCACAATTCCTTTAAGGGTTTCACCAATGATTACTTAGGAAATAACAGAGAAATGTCCTCATACATTTTATTTTTTATTTTTGTGGTACTGGGGATTGAACTCAGGGGCATTCTACCTCCAAGCTATACCCCCAGCCCTATTTTTTATTCTTTATTTTGAAACAGGGTCTCACTAAGTTGTGGAGGGCCTCACTAAGTAGCTGAGGCTGGCCGAGAACCTGAATCCTCCGGTCTCAGCCTCCCAAATGCTGGGATCACAAGCGTGCGCCACCACGCCCGGCTCCTTTATACATTTTAGTCTATGGTCCCAAACTCTAGTCTTTGGAGGGATAAGAGGCTAGTACTGGCCTCCAGTGACTTCATGAGATCTGCATTTTCTGGCTTACTTTCTCCAAGGTCTAGTAGCCCTCATTCTTCCAAGACAATTTTGCTTCCCAGCTGTAGTATATAACATTTATGTTTCAGACAATGTTTTTAGGACTGTTCAAGTATTAAACTGGAAGATGCACCCACAGGTTTTCTTCTTGATCTCCATAAGTAATTTACATTTTCTAAGAGCTCTTCAGAATAGGGGCTTCCAAATTTCTCGGACTTCACCTGCCCAGAAATCATGAGCTAATGAGCTCTCACAACCCTGTTTCCTTAAGGTTCTCCTTACACTTGAGTCTCCTCCTTCCTTTCCTCTGTCTTTTCCTTGGTAAAAAAATCTCCTAAGCAGTACTCCCAAATATGCTGTCACCCAACCAGTCTCTCAGCTGAGAGTTAGTAGCCCTTCAGACTTCTCAGCTATGTGAGCCAGTCCACCAGTCTCAAAACACAAGCCAGCTGGGACTCCTCCCCTCTTCCCTCAGGCTCCAGGTCTGCGGTCACTAGGACTGCCCCATGGCAGCAATTAAGCCCACTTTACATCTCAGTGGTCGGGTCCTCATCCACCACCTCCTGCCTGCCTTTCCCCTCATGGCACTTGCCTACTAAAAATATAATTTAAATACCTCATCTGGGCTCTGCTTGCTGAGCTTGTTTGCTTTGTTGTCTACGGGCCCCAGCACCCAGCACGCTTGGGCTCCCCGCTTCCTTTGTCCCATAGCTCCTTCCTCCCTGCTAACTCTGGAGGCTCAGCCTATTTTCTGTTCCTCCTTGCGCTGCCTCATCTACTCCAGGGATTCACTCGGCACAGGACTGCCATTGTCCCCAGGTCCCCCTCTTTGAAGGTTTCCCAGGACACCAGCAGGAGTGACACAAGAGAAAAATGGACCCTTCTTTCAGCCCAAGAGTTTGTGGTGGGTCCCTTGCAGGCCTCCAATTCTATGCTTGGAGTCCCATAGGGCAGAATCCACTTGGTATAGAGCAAGTGTTCAATTAAGTACTTAAAACAAAAAGTAAACAAACAGAAGATTCCTAAAGCAGCCAGATTGGAACTTTGTTTCAACCAATGTTTCTGAGAAGCCACAAGGGCAGGAGACTCCTTATAGACCCTGGGATGGTCTTCCATCCACCCAGTGCCTCTCCATTGTGTTCTAGGTTAGAGATGTATTTCTGCCTGGCACACTCTGAACTAGAGACAGTACACAGAACTGACAGTAAAATAATTATTTTCCCTTAATGCCTTGGGAAATACTCTTAATTTTTTAGTTTAGTTGAATTGACAACTTTTCAT
The DNA here is from genome assembly GCA_004027655.1 of Graphiurus murinus. Lineage (NCBI taxonomy): Eukaryota > Metazoa > Chordata > Mammalia > Rodentia > Gliridae > Graphiurus > Graphiurus murinus. The sequence continues at coordinate 13,791 of PVLC010013645.1, read as the reverse complement.
TCAAGATGCTGAAGCCAGAATACCCATTTTCTCATATTGCTACAACAAAACGATCTTTTTGGCTTTGTAAAAATTTTTTTTGCAAAACATCTTATTTGAAAATGATGTGTTAAAGATTGGATCAGATAAGACCCATCCACCCAGTGACACTAAATCCAGGGGAAATTTTTGATGAGAAGATTGGAAAGTATCTCCTCACCGACTGCTTATTAGTTGTGAAGGAAAAACCAGGAACTACCCATTGGGGAGATGGAAAGCATCTTGACTGGAGATCAGGGGAGACCCCATTATGGGCAGACAGATGCTATCTCCTGATGTGAGCTCCAGGAGGGACTCACCCAGCCCTGGCAGTGTTCCCGCCTAGGGCACAGAGTCTGAATCTAAGTGCAAGGGAAGAACTCCAAACAAAAGATCTACTAAAGTAAAAAACAAAGTAGGCTTGAACATGATACAGATTTAAAGGATTTATAGAGGGAGATAAGAGAGTTACTGACTATATGAATGATAAAATATTGACAATATGTGAATCTTGGTAAAGGGTATATGGGTCTTTGTACTTTTTCTTTCTTTTTTTTTTTTTTTTTTTTTTGCAATTTTTCTGTAGGGTTGAATTTATTCTAAGGAAAAATATTTATCTCAGATTCAGAATGGGATCCTTATGGAAGAGAAGTTCCATCCAGGTTCCATTCACAATTTGCTCTCAGTCTAGATTCTGAATGGTATTTCTTTTTTTTGGTACTGGGGATTGAACTCAGGGGCGTTCTACCTCCGGGCTATACCCCAGCCCTATTTTTTATTCTTTATTTTGAAACCGGGTCTCGCTAAGTTGTGGAGTGCCTCACTAGGTAGCTGAGGCTGACCTTGAACCCGGATCCTCCGGTCTCAGCCTCCTGTATTTCTTCTTGAATGAGGCTGAAAAAATTTTTCACTTAAATACTCATATGACTTATATTTCTTGTGTGTGAACTTTTGAGTTTTTTGTCTATTTTTCTATTAGGTCGTTTTTCCTTGATTTCTTTTATGGGGGGGCGGGGAGGTTACTGGGGATTGAACCCAGAGGCATTATATCTCCAAGGTATACCCCAAGCTTCGTTTTAATTTTTTTTTGTTTTGAAACAGGGTCTCACTAAGTTGCTGAGGCTGGTCTTAAACCTGTGATCCTCCTATCTCAGCTTCCCAATCCTTTTTAAAGATTTCAGTAATCTAGATTTCAATTTGTTTATTAGTTAGGCTGCAAAACATATTATTTATTGCTTGTTTTTTAACTGTTAAAGACATGGTAACATTTACTGGAGACATTTAATTTTACACAGTAAGATGTGTAACTCCTTTCCCTTATGGTTTTTGGGGCTTGTGGCTTGCTTGGGAATTCTCTTCCCAGCCTATAATTATAGAGTATTGTCCTTTCTCTTATTGTATAGTTCTTTTTTTAAAATAAGATCTTTTGTATCATCTGGAATTTATTTTTGAACATGGAATGTGGTATAGATCCAATTTTCCCCCTATTTGAATACAGCTGGTCCAATAAGATTAAGCAAGGTTTTTAATCTGACTGGACATGCCACCCCTGTCATATATGCCCACAGGTACAAGGTCTGTCTGGGGACTCTCTTCTCTTCCACTGCTCTACCCATTTGCATGCTAAGAGCACCCTTGTTTTAACTTTACACTGTATTTTGAAAGAAGCCAAATCTATCCCTCAGTATTCTTTTTCAAATTTCCTTGCAGATTATGTTTCTGGCTGAACTTTAGAATCAGGCTTGTTAAAACTCCATGAAATATCTGCTAAATTCTGATCAGTTTTCCTTTTGGTGACAACTGAATTCTTTCATTGCACTGTAGGTGTTTTTAAATATGTTTGATGCTAATTTTCTTTGAGAAAGGATTTCAAAAGGACCAAAAAAGTTCCAACACAATTGGCCATTGTTTGCTTCAGTACAGAATTGAACAATTTATGTCTTTTTGGGAAAACTTGAGATCTGACAGCACACACAATACCTCTACTTAAAAGCAATCACAAAAGCAACACTTGGAGAAAAATAAAACACACCCTCCTTACCTGCCCAGGTGTTCAGAGCTTGAACTGACCAGGTACATTAGATTCCTGAGGGTATGCAGTGGTTGTAATTGATCTAAATTTACATGCTAGAAAAAGCAAAGAGTTGGTTAATATTTTCAACTATGTAACAAATTAAAAATTAGTTCATAGCACATTTTTCATACCTGAGAAAAGCAAAGGTAAAGAATATTTGTATTCAATTTCTTCACTGCTCGAGTAAATTTCTGTTTGCTGAGATTTTCTCCACAAAATTCACTGTAAAACAAGCATATGATTTGTAACTTTTTTTTTTTTTTAAAGGAAATTCAATGTTAAAATGTTCACTTTCTGCTGAGACAGGAGGATGGCAGCCTCAGCCAGTAGTGAGACTCTCATCGACCTAGCAAGACCCTGTTTCCAAATAAGAAATAAAATCCAGCTAGGGGTGTAGCTCAAAGGTAGAATGCCTCTTGGGTTTAATCCCCAGTACCAAAAAAAAAAAAAAAAAAAAGGAAATAAAATTGATCTGAGGGTGTAGCTTGAAGGTAGAATGCCTCTAGGTTCAATCCCCAGTATCACAAAAAAAAAAAAAAGAAAAAGAAAAAGACAAGTTAATTTTAAGCCAAGTGTGGTGGTACATGCCTGTAATCTCAGTACTTGGGAAGCTGAGACAGGAGGATTGCAGATTTGAGACTAGCTTCAGCAACTTAGTGAGATCCTGTTTCAAAATAAAAAAATAAGAAAGGCTTGAGGTGTAACTCAGAGGTAGAATGCCCCTGGGTACAATCCCCAATACCAAAAAAAAAAGAGTATGTGTTATACTACAGTTTAGTATAAAACATACCCTCTCCTTAGTAAACTACCCACAACAGAATTTAGTTTTTTGTTTGTTTTTGTTTTTGATACTAGGGATTGAACCTGGGGCATTCTACCTCTGAGGTACACCCCCATCCCTTTTTGTTTCGAAACAGGTCTCACTAGGCTGCTAAGTCTTGCTATGTTGCTGAGGCTGAACTTGTACCTGTGATCCTCCTGTCTCAGCCTCCCAAGTACTGGGATTACAAATACGTGCCACTACACCCAGCTTACCTTTATAATTTTTGGAGGGGGGAGGTAACTGGGGATTGAACTCAGGGGCATTCTATCTCCAAGCTACACCCCCAGCCCCATTTTTTATTCTTTATTTTGAAACCTGTCTCACTAAGTTGCGGAATGCCTCACTAGGTAGCTAAGACTGGCTGAGAACCCGGATCCTCCGGTCTCAGCCTCCCAAATGCTGGGATTACAAGCGTGCGCCACCACGCCTGGCTCCTTTTCAATTTCATACCATACATTTTTATTAAATTGCTTAAGTTGGCCTCAAACCTGTGATCCTCCTGTCTCAACCTCCCAAGTACTGGGATTACAGGCATGTGCCACCATGCCTGGCAAGGTTTTTACCAAAAAGCAAAAATAAAAAAACCCAACTCTTACAACACAGACAGTTCTTATATATGAGGATCTGCAGCATACTCTCTGAATATCCTGATTTTTCCTTTTATTATTTTTCCAAGTGGGAGCCTTCTCAGATTTCATGTGCACTTGTAAGATAATGTAACAAGTTTGTATATATCCATTGAAATTAATATTTCTGCCAGGCCTTTTCTGGCTTAAAAACTCTTGTTTTTTCATTTAACTGGAATAAAAAAGAATAGAAACTTAAGAGATCTACAGTAAAGATGACACCACCACCTTCAATTACTTGCCTGTTGCACAACTTTTTGGGAAGATTGACATCGAGTATATGAGATAAGATGTTGACCAGCTGCGTGGCATAGCACAGGGCAGCACTGATGGTGTACGCAGGGTTATTATGCTCCATGTCTAAAGGACAAAAAGGATAATCATACACAAAGCAACTTCAATAAACACATTAATGAACCAAGAGTTTATGACTTGTCATTTTATCATCACATTGCTGATTGCTAGACATAAATGGTCTTCTGTCTTTTGCTACGTGAAAGTTAGCATAAGCTAATAAGCCTAAACAGACCAGACATAAATGAAATTAAGTCTGAATCACTAACCTGATAACATCAAAACAATTAATGCCCAACTTAAATGTCACCTCCTCAGAGGCCTTTCTTGCCTACTCAGTGGACAAGTCGTTTCTTCTTTTGTACCCCTGCCTGCCCTGTGATGCTGCCGCTCCACCCAGGACACTTTGGTGTACTGTGGCTTGGATCATTCACTCTTCTCCCACCTGCCTCCCAAGAGAAGGGCAAAGACCCACACTTGTCTTGGTCTCCTTGTATCATCAGTGCCCAGCTCTGTACTATGCACGACAAAGCCAGTGCTCACTAATATGTGCTCAGTGAGCAACCCTTCTCCACCAAAGAGAAACTGTAAGCACTTTTAAGGATTTTTCTATTAAGGTATTTCCATTTCCATTTAGAACTGCTAAAACATATATGGTATAAAGTTATAAACTAATAACGAAACTCAACAGGCTAAATACATTTCTTTAAGTAATGAGTTCTTTTTACATAAATTAAGCAATATTAACCCCCAAGGTAAAATATCAGAAATATGTTTTCAGTCTTAAGTGGTAACTAGATAAACAAAATGTGGTAGATTCATGCAGTGGACTATTATTCAGTCATAAAAAGCAATGGAGTACTGATATATGCCATAATGCGAACCTGTGAAAGAATGCTAAGTGAAAGAAGCCACACATACAGGTTATGAATTGTCCCGAACACGCAATCCTAGCTAGAAGGCAGATTAGTGGTTGCCTGGAGCTAGACAGAGGAGGAATAGGGAGTGAGACTGTCATGCCAGAGTTTGTTTGGGGTGAGGGGCGCACAATGCTGGGAACGCACTAAATGCCACTAAATTATTTATTTATTTATTTTTGGCACTGGGGATTGAACTCAGGGGCATTCTACCTCCAAGCTAAAACCCCAGCCCTATTTTTTTATTCTTTATTTTGAAACAGGGTCTTACTAAGTTGCAGAGGGCCTCACTAGGTAGCTGAGGCTGGCCTTGAACCTGGATCCTCTGGTCTCAGCCTCCCAAATGCTGGGATTACAAGTGTGCACCACCACGCTCGGCTTTGTAAATTGTTTACTTTAAAACTGTCAATTCTATTACCTAAATTTTACCTCAGAGTGTACACACACACACACACACTTTCAAAGAATATTTCGCTTCTCACCAGGCCCCTGTGTGGTTTTCTTCTCTTCCACCCAATTGTAGTAGGCAGAGTAGTCTCCGTTGTTGGGGAGGCTAATCCAAGGCCCTGTGATGCTAATGCTGGTATCTCCATTGTGATCGTCACAGACCCATCTTCCGGAGAGATAGGTTGTCCTCCGGGCCTCGGCAAGCTTGCTTACAGTGCTGGAGGTCATGGCGCTGTCACTCTCTGAAGACACATCTGCGGGGTCTCTAAAAACCAGGAGACACCACAGGTTTCAAGAGACGGGTTTTTTGAGGGCAGACAAAACACTTGCCAGACACCAGAACACTGAATTTGCACATAAGCACAGGAATTGAACTGAAATATATAGAGAGAGTTACCATCACAGATGAAGAATAAGGTGGGCATGGCATGGAAGCTCAAACACATGAGGAAGACAGCGAGGCAAAGTTAGGGCCTACAGCATTAGATTCTCAAATCGTTTGCCTTCAATACCTCTATCTATGCTTAATAAACTTTTGGATCCCAAATAAATTTTGCTTATGTGGGTTAGAGTATTAATATTTATTACATTAGAAATTAAAACTGAGAATATCTTAAATTATTAATTCATTAAATAATATATCTATTACATGTTACTACAGCATATTCACATGTAAAAAAAATCTCTATTTCTCAAAACAAAAAACTAATAAAAAACAACACTGTTTTACACTGCGTGTGTATGTGTATGTGTGCTGCTGGGGACTGAACCCAGGGGTGCTCTATCACTGAGCTATATCCTGGCCCTTTTTAATTTTTAAGTAGGGTCTTGCTAAGTTGCTCAGACTGGCCTCAGCCTACAATCCTTCGGCCTCAACCTCCCAAGTTGTTAGATTACAGGCATGTGCCACTGCACCCAGCTATTTTACATCTTTGACAGTCTCTTTAAAAATCCAAGTCTTTTAGTTGTTCTTTCAAGAAAAAACAGTGTCCATGAAAAAAGCAGCCAGCTCAGCTTGCGGCTCACTCAAGTATATCTCTTGAGCCACGTGGCTCCTCAGGATCCGGCAGAGTGCTATACACACTTCCCCTTCCCTCTTACAGTACATTAAAAAGATGTCTACTCAAAGATCAAGATTTGATAGCATTAATAATTCTTACTGCTTCATCAAGGACAATCTTAAGCCAAAACTGCAAGTGCATGGCAGACTATAATGACCACTGCTGCAGTGTGGTGTTCCTCCAGAGGTTTTATACTCATTGTGGCTTTGGAGTTACCAGTGCAAGTATCAACACAGTGAAAAATGATAATGTGTTAGTATTATTGCAGTTTTTTTTTTTTGGTTTTTTGCGGTACTGGGGATTGAACTCAGGGGCATTCTACCTCCGAGCTATACCCTCAGCCCTATTTTTTATTCTTTATTTTGAAACTGAGTCTCACTAAGTTGCGGAGTGCCTCACTAGGTAGCTGAGGCTGGCCGCGAACCCGGATCCTCCCGTCTCAGCCTCCCGAATGCTGGGATTATAAGCGTGCGCCACCACGCCTGGCTCTAGTTTTGACATCATAGACGCCCTGAAAAAGTGTGAGACAGCAGAGGTCTGCGAACTGTTGGCCTAATAGGTGGGAGAGAAATCCCCCGTGAGAAGTCACAGCAGGTACAAATGCCCCAAGGGAAAGAACAATGGGTGCTCGGAGAATGGGCACAAGCTATTCGGAGTGGTTGGTGTGCACAGCACACAAAGTATTTGCCAGGAAATGGTGTTGGAAAAGTCAGTAGGAAGTGAGCGGCCAGGGAAGGGCCTCTCGAGGTAACATCCTGTCCAGTGGCCCGTGGTTCTCAATCTTTCTTCATTCTGCCATACACACCACCACAATATAACTCCTGCTGGCTGTCACAGTAAGACTGCGGGCTGGGTCCTGTGGCCAATTTTACACTCTACTTCTGCCTCTTCTCTCTCACTCAAGGAAGTTTAGAGAAATGCAAATGAATAAGAAATCTTGTTATAGGGATGGATAGCTTCAAAACCATTAGCTTTTAAAAATGTTAATGGTATACATATAATAACACAACAAAAAAAGATTATAAGCCAGCACAGGCATAGAAGAGAAAGCTTTCCTCCATGTTTTCTTTCTAGTACACATACAGTCATGTGTTACTTAAATGTTCTGAGAAATGCATTGTTAGACAATTTCATCACTGTGCAAACATCTAGAATGTACTTACACAAACTAAGCTATGACATCACTGAGTGACCTTTTGGGACCACTGCTGGATATGTGGTTGACTGAAAGTTGTCATGTGGCATATGATCATATGTATACATGTTTTCCTTTTGAAAAAATTTCAACCATTTGGAAAAGTTGCAACAGTTTTAAAGTTTTCCTGTATACACTTCACCTAACTGCCCAAAATTATCAACTCATGAAAATACAATGATCAAAATCATGTAATTAATGATAGAATGCTATGAACTCTACAGACCTTGTTCCACTATGTAACTCCAATTATCCTTTTACTATCCAGGATTATACACTGCATTCAGTTGTTGGCGTCCTAAAATCTGGAGCAATGCCTCAGTCTTTGTGTAATGTAATGTGTTTTAACACTGATACGTTGATCCATCCGAATTAAATTTGGCATAAAGGTTTCTATTGTCTATTTAGCCAGCTTTTCCCTCTCAGAGGTCTGGCCAATTATCTTTACACCAAATTTGGGATAATCCATCCAAAATGCCCCCCATAGAGTTTGTTCTGGACTTCCTTTTCTGCTCTATTTCATTTGTTATTGTTTTTTGGTTTGGGGTTTTTTTTTTTTTTCTTTTGGTACTGGGAAATTGAACACGGGATTCTACCTCTGAGCCACACCCCTAACCTTATTTTATTTTTATTTGGAAGCCAGGTCTCCCTGGGTTGATGAGTCTCACTACTTGCTGAGGCTGGCCTTAAACCTGTGTTTCTCCTGTCTCAGCCTCCCAAATACTGGGATTACAAGCGTGTGCCACCACACCTGGCTTAAATTTGCTTTTTTATTTTCCTATTTGACAACTCTCACTAATAACAAATTACTTGGCAAGAATCAAAGAGAGCAGGTTTTTAAGCTGGAAGCAAAAATCAGACCTTTCTTTTTGTTTTTAGGAATCCACTTAGGACAACAGACCAAAGGCCAGACTGAAGTAGAGGGAAGAAAGAATGGTCCACTGACAGTTGCTCAGATTCCAGACAAAGGTGGTAGAGAATGAGAATCAAGAGCAGGCGGGTAGGGAGAGCACACACAAGCCTTCAGTGATGGTTTCCAAACCTTCTGATACAGTATTAAAGATGGACTGGGGGTTGGAGGTGTAAACTCTGGAACATCTGTTTTTCAAAAGCCCCTGGGTGACTAGGATGGACAGGTAGGTGGGAGAATTCATGCTGGATTCCTGAGAGTACCATGACTAGTGCCCAAGATAAAAATCACAGTATTCAGCCGGGTGTGGTGGCGCAAGCTTGTAATTCCAGCATTTGGGAGGCTGAGACCGGAGGATCCGGGTTCGAGGCCAGCCTCAGCTACCTAGTGAGGCACTCTGCAACTTAGTGAGACTCGGTTTCAAAATAAAGAATAAAAAATAGGGCTGGGGGTGTAGCTTGGAAGTAGAATGCCCCTGAATTCAATCCCCAGTACTGCAAAAAAAAAAAAAAAAAAAAAAAATCACAGTATTCAATTCTGACAGCAGCCAATATGATAAATGTCAAGTACCAGGAAAAGGCTGAGTCAACATGTGATGCCCACTGTCTAACAGACCCCAAGCCCTCAAGATTTCTCTGTGAAGCAGGCATTTTCCAATCCCCATTTAACAGACAAGGAAATAAGACTTGGATGGTCAAGAACGTGCCTCACAGCATGCAACTAATAAATAGCCAGGCTGGGAATGTGCCAGAATGACCAGCAGATGGTTCTTAACCAGGAGTGTGAGTCAGCTCGGCCGTCACCTGGGAGCTCTGTGGCTACACGCACAGCCCCACCCCTCGCCCTGGCTGTCTCCCCAGCATTGCAGTGTGCTGTTTGCTGACGCAGATAAGACTTAAATTTCATTAAGAGGAAAACCAATGACCTTAGGATGAGGTTGAATATATGAGAAGTTGACACATTTAAAAACAGTATTTGGAACTCGGCCTACTCAAAAGCTTTGCTTACTGTACCTCACACCAGTCTTCACTTCATCGATGGGAAAAATGACAGAGGTGAGCTCTAATATACGGGACCGCCGGAGATGGGCCAGACTGTCATAATGACTTCTTAAATCACTGGTTTTTTTTTCTACCAGGTCACCAAGCTTGCGATTGTGCCTCTGAATCTTCTCCTTTTTCTCCTGGTGCCGTTGTGCTCGACTATAAAGCTTCTGGTTTTTTTCCTTGGTTTTAAGAAGGCCTTCCGAATCTAAGAAAAATAAATCACACCCAATAATTACCTCTGTAAAGAGTTCCCATGTATTGCAGAAATCCACCCCACAAGCATTAAGTGTTTCCTCTGCAATTTAAACTGAAAGTGAAACCTCAATAAAACCAACTGCTACTCACTGAGTGGAAATTCTTAGTTCAAGCATATATTACAACAGAGCAGACGATCACGACTAAAATGACTGTGGAGCTCATTTGTAATCACCAGCAGTCCAAGGAGTCACTCACTGACCACCAGTTTAAGTTTAGCATGGGAAGTGCTGAACTGCTTACAATAGGCATCCAAGAGCAGGCATGTTAGGCAAAAAAGATGCCTATTTAAAGTCTGAAAAACTTACTGGCTATCTGGTTTTTCTTAGAAACCTCTTAGGTGTGCCCTAGGTTACAAGTTGGGAACCCATGGCTACTCCCACAGAAGGTAGTCATGCAGCAAAGGAGAAGAGACAAGAGAAATAGCCCAAGGGCTCTGAGAAGTCCCAGTAGAGCAGAGCAGACACCAGGGCGGGAGCACATGTCCGCTGAGATATCTGTCACACATGCACCCAGCAGCTGATGTGCTGCAAGGGAAAGAGAAGACTGGCTGCACAGCCAGGAAAAAAGACACACGCCCGCCCCGTCAGATGTAGGCCCTGTTTGAGCAGCTCCTAAGACCTGCTAGGGATGTTGGGCTATAGCTGAACCTCCACGTGAGTAACAAAAACAAGCTGTATTCTATAAGGAATCACATAACTCAAGTTTAAAACAAAGCTCATTATTTTTCCTGGAAAACCTCCTCTTGATATATTTAAGCCATTCAATTATTATTTGTTGGAGCGTGGGCAGGGGATAGAGTACTGGGGATTGAATCCTGGGGCATTCTACCCCTGAGGTACACCTCTAGCCCTTTTTAAAATTTTCATTTTGAAACAGGGTCTCACTAAGTTGCTGAGGCTGGCCTCAAACCTATAATCCTCCTGTCTCAGCCTTCCAACTATTGGGATACAGGCATAGGCTACCACCTCTGGCTCTTTAGCTATGTCCCTTCACCACCCTTGCTCAACATGAATGTCTCAAAGGTTCAGTCTCTTGGTTCCATCACATGCTTACTTTCCAACGAGCTCATTTCTCTTCAAAGGTGCTCAAAGGAATCCGTCTAGCTTTGTCCCTGAGTCAGACTTTTTTTTTTCTTTAGGACAGTTTCAAATCGAGTATCATAAGCACTCGTAGGTGACAGGTTGCTCCATCTGCAACCAGTGCAGATTTGGAATTCAGAGCTGTCCTTTTCTCCCCGCCACCTCTCCCATATGTCAAAATATTTGATACCATTTCTATAATCTACTCTCATTTCTTTGAATAAGTAACTGACTGCAGCACAGATCAACTCTAAAACTATTTTATAATCTAATTTCCCTATCTATCCAAACCATTATACTGTATCATGAAACTTTAAATCAAAAGACCAAAATATTGTTGAGGAGTAATTCAACAGGCTCTGTAGTTTAGTTTGTGCCCTTTCCTGAATACATGTGATTATTTCAACAACATGGGTTTAAAAAAAGACAACTATTGAGTAGTAAGCTCTTAAATCATAAGCTTGAGTCCAAGTATCACTTCTGGAATCCATTTCTTTAAAACTATTTGCAAAATTGTGCAAGTATGGCCTAGAAGGTGGGAACAAGACTACATTTACCTTCTGTGTGTGTATGTGTATGTGTGTGTAACTGAGGATTGAACCAAGGGGCATTCTACCTACAAGCCCCACCCTCAGTCCTATTTTATTTTTATTTGGAAATAGGGTCTTGCTAGGTTGATGAGAATCTCACTACTTGCTGAGGCTGCCCTCGAACCTGTGATTCTCCTGTCTTAGTCTCCCAAGTACTGGGATTACAAGGTTTGCCACCATGCCCAGCTTACATTTACCTTCTAAAGTGCAATAGTTCCCTACCCTAGCAGGTCATCAGAGCCACCCAGAGAAGTGCTGCTCAAAGCAAGGCTTGTGAATCTGGACTGGCGTGTAAACTGTTAGCAGACATGACAAAAGAACAGGGCTCAGAATATAAGTCAGTGGTAGAGTGCTTACCTAGCATGCACTAAGCCCTGGGCTCAATCCCCAGCAGAAAGAAAGAAAGAAATATAGATAAGCATACAGAAATACTTTTATGACTTGCTAGGAATGGAAACCACTGTTAAAAAGTTCACTGCTTTAGGGCCGTGTTTTTTATTTTCTGTGGTGGGTGTTTTTGTTTTGGGGTTTAAGAACCTATTAAAAAGAGCTGATCCAAAGCTTTAAACTTGCTCATCAGAAATGTGCATGCTCAGTACATTCTGCAATTTCAGAAGCTTCACAGATGCCTAGTAGCAAACTCTGGTCTGAACATCATGAGAGGAGGGGAAAGAGGGTGAACCAGTGTTAATAAATTCCCATGCTGCTATTGATCCCAACCCCTTGGAGAATGCAAGCACACTCAGCAGGCTGTTTGTAGTTCTCGGCTCTCTGCCCTGCTTCCTTAGCCTGTTCAACCTGTGCAACTCCACACAAGTACTTTATTAGAACAAACATTTTCAAAGGAAGCTTTTACACCATTACATGCCACTATAAAATACTTGTTTCTGAAAGAAAGCAACAAACACCCAAAAAAGGATTCACGAGGCAGGACAGTGACTCATTCTCAACTTTAAACTCTGATCTTCAGAAATATATGTTTCTAAGGATGTAGGATTTCTCAGAGGATTCAAATTTTGACAGCCACTATAATAAAGTATTAAGTGTTCAAATTTAATATAATATCAGTGCAGATTAAAATATGTAAGAGATTCACTAAGAGAAGTAGCCAGTATTCTGTTCTTCGGGAATGAGTTAATGATTAGGATAAGTGATTCCAAGTTAGACTTTGTGCTTCCTGTTGGCTAAGGCAAATGGGAGCAAATACTCTCATTTCTTTCTTTCTTTCTCTCTCTCTCTCTCTCATATTATTGATTGATTGATTGATTGTGGTGGGAACCAAGGGCTTGATTCCCACCACCATACATCCTCAGCCTTCCTTAACTTTTTTTTTAATTGAGAAAGGTAGCAGGTTACTGAAGGTTACTTATATAAATTTGTTATACACATGTCTTACATGGAGAAAGGAAGGTAAGTCCAAGTTGAGCATCTCTGATTAAAAACAAACAAACCAAAAACCCTAAAATCCAAACCGCTCCAAAACCCAAGACTTTTTGAGCACCAACATGATGCCACAAAGAGGAAATTGCACACCTGACCTCATGTGACAAGTCAGTCAAAACACAGATACACTAAAAATAATGCATAAAATTATCCGTAGGCTACATGTATAAGGTATATATGAAACATAAATAAAGTCTGCATTGAGACTTATGTCCCAGTCTGAAAATATCTATTAATGTATTTGCAAATATCCTAAAGACCCCAAAATTCAAAATCTAAAAGCATTTCAGACAAGGGATACTCAACCTGTAGTAAGCTTTTCCAAGTTACCTTGCCTCTTTTATTATCCCTATAGCTTATTAGTCCCATAAATTCTATAGGAGCCCTTTATTAGGGGTGAAAAGAAGGAGGCAAATTAGTTACTTTTCTTCATTTCTTCATTTCCTTTACATATTGTTTGTTTCAGCTGTTCAATCCTCATCTTGCAGGACATTATTTTCCATCTCTGAAAAAAAGCATGAAATAATTATCACAAATATTAGTTTCTTATGATTAATGATTATCTACCTGAGACCACCTCTCATTTTCATGCATGTCTTAGAAAACATAATGAAGACCAACACATCATATTTGTTACTGGTTTTATATGCCTGGTAGATTATGAAAAAAGAAAACATTTTTCTGGTTCAATGCAGAAGCTGCTAGGAAACTGAGAAACTCACACAGTTCTTTTGTATGTGTCAAAAGCACAGAGAAGAATGTTGAAGGACGTTCTCTCAACTTTGTCCAGTATATAGTTAGCTACCAGCCATATGTGGCTATTAAAAATGCAATTAATATTATGTAAAACAAAAAATGTAGTTCCCTACTTAGCACTATCAGATGTGATCCGGTGGTACAGCCTTAGACTCTCTTTTTTTTAGGTACTGAGGATAGAACTCAGGAGCATTCTACCTCCGAGCTATTCACCCAGCCCTATTTTTTATTCTTTATTTTGAAACAGGGTCTCA
>PVLC010013644.1:0-41538 GCA_004027655.1 Graphiurus murinus | reverse complement strand
CCAATCGGACAATACTGTAATAAATATCATCTATTTGATATATTCCTGTAAGAGGGGTGGCTATATCAAAGTGCAGGGCCATTGAAAATACATTGCAAATTTTCCTGATTGATTTTCTATCCCTTCTAACAATGTGTGAGAGGATCCTCATCTCTGTATCCTTACCGGCATTATCAAATTTCACACTAAGAAGAAAGGTTATATCAGATTTGTTCTATTTTCACCCTGGATATTAAAGGAAAAAGGATTTTCTTTTCCTTTTTTCTTCTTCCCTCCCTCCTTCTTTCCTCTCTCTCTCCCTCCCTTGCTCCCTCCTTCCTCTCTCTTTCTTTCTTTGTTTCCTTCCTTCTTGTGGTGATAGAGATTGAGCCCAGGGGAACTGTACCTCCAAGCTACGTCCCCAGTAATATTTATTTTTTATTTGGACACAGGCTAAAACTAACTTGCTGAGAACCTTGCTAAGTTGCTGAGACTGTCCTTGAACCTGTGATTCTCCTGTCTCAGTCTCGCATGTACTGAGTTCATAGGTGTGTATCACAACACCTGGCAGAAAACAATATTTTCTATGTACAGTTTTCATTTGGAGTTCTGTTTTGGTTTTTATTTTACGTTTGTTCATTTATTTTATTATGCTCATTGCTTTCTTTAATCTGTACATATTCTTGTACATTTTGTTTATATTTTGAATTTTGTATGTTTTAAATTATCCAGACATTTTTATTAAAAAGTTGAATAATATATTGTGCACTATTTATAATATGTTTTTGTAACTTAGGACTATGACTATGATATTGTTAATTAAAAGTAATGTATAGGAAAATCTATACTTAGTGGCAGAATAATAATTTCTAACATATTTCAACATCATTTTCTTATTTATTTTCCTTATATTGGTTACAGAAATCATTAATGTTTTTACAATAAAAATAATACTTTTCTTCCCTCCCTTCCTTCCTTCCTTCCTTCTTTCCTTCCTTCCTTCTCTTTCTTTCTTTCTTTCTTTCCCTTCCTCTCTCTCTCTCTCTCTTTTTATTTTGGTGATCCTGGGGATTAAACCCAAGAGCATTTTACCTCCAAACTACACCACTAGCTATTTTTAATTTTATTTTTGTTTTGTTTGTTTTGAAACAAGATCTTGCTAGGTTGCTGAGAGTCTGACCTAAGTTGCTGAGGCTGATCTTCAACCTGTGGTCATCCTGTCTCAGCTTCTCAAGTACTGAGATTATAGGCATGCACCACCATGCCCGACTTCTTACTATATTTTCAACATGTAAAATATTTTCTGGCAATTATAGACATTCAGCAGTATTTGTCAAATTAGCGAATTGTTCAGTTTGTTCGAGCACTTATTTCAAAGTAAATTTTACTTATACTTAATATCAGTAGAGATTATGTCAACAGAGAAACTAGATGTTTTTGTTTTAATTGGACTTCTAGTCACTATAACTTCTTTAATCTAAAATACAAACAATTGGAAAAATGAACAACTTACTCTGGGATAAAGATAAGTTCTTTTTCATAGGGGTATCTTAATAACTATTGTATAGAAAAGGAGATAGGTGCTTGCACTCTCCATTGTCATTGCTTGTGATCTTGTTGGCAGCCTGTCTTAGTCTGGATGACCACACACAAATGTGGTACTGGATGTTGCCATGTCTAGACGGTTGTAGATGTCAAAGAGATGTAGATGTCTTAAAGGCATCTCTAAAGAAAGGTTTCAGAGAGAGTCTAGAGCCATGTATACACGCACAGGCTGCAAGTCTGGTATTCATTATGGGCAATCCCATCTGCACAAAGCAGCGATGGGTTGGCATGCTGGCATTTAATGTTCCACAGGAGCCACAGGCAGAGCTAGAAAGGCTGCTTAGTGTTTCGAATCACTACTTTTATTACTCAGACTTTTTACAAAAGTGGCCTGTACAATAAGTGCTTTTGATTTCTATTAAAATGCAAAAGGAATGTAAAATAAAATGATCATAGCCTCATAATTCTGTAGTTTGAAACATCCTCTTCTTCACACTGAAATATTTATTGGTTTATATAACATCTACACATAGCACATGTTACTTGATGCTTCCTAATTATCAACAAGTGATTTTTCTTTATTACTGGTTTATTATTTAATATATTCAGTTTTTCTTTACTTCAAATGTGCTTCTCGCTGTCATTTGTCTACTATATTCAGTATCAAAATTGATATCTAGCGTATAAATGAGGAATGAGAGACCAAGTAGGTTGAAAAAAATCAATTCTTTTGTCCTCCTCATTAGAATGATGTAACTAACTAATATTAATCTTCAAAGAATTCCTTAATTGACTTACTGGGTTTCTTAAATTTATAACCTAGACACCCAAGCAATTCAGCTATTCTCCTATATTCATTCGGAGTAAACTCCTTTCATATCAGCGTTAGCCAGGATCAAATTGTATTAGCTGTCAGTGATGAACACAGCCTTGAATTACAATAGAACAAAATAAAAATGTAAGAGTGATAATTCAAGGATGCTGCTATTAGAGATATGCTAGAAATTGTATTTCTAGCTTTCAAGAAACCAGTGTGAAGAGAATAACAGAGTTCCAAGATTCATAGCGTCTGAATTAATTTTTTTTCAGCCCTTTGTCAAGTTTTGAGGTCTCCTTTCTTATTCATTTGTGTTTCCTAAAGATAGACTCTCACTCATTAAAAACCTTATAGAATAACTGGAAAAGCAAAACAAAACAACAATAAAAAAGCCTAAGAGAATAGCTACCATCATTGCAGAAAGGGAATGGGAGCGTGTGTTTGAATTACATTGAAAGCTGTCTTAATACTTATCTATGATTAGAAGGAGAAAAGAAAATATGTGTAGACTCTCATGTTTGTACAATGCTTTTACTGAATTGCTTGGTTTGTTGAACAGCTTATTAATGCTGAAAACTTCCAGGGATTCTCTTCAAGGACTATCTACAATGTTACAGTGTTTCCTAGGACATTTCCTAGGACTATGCTAAATCAAACTCCACTTATCTTTCAGGGAATTCTTAAAACAAAGGATGCCACAGATAGATAGGTTCATAAGAATATCTACTTTTTTCCTTTATAAGTGGTATGTGATGGAACAAGCTAAATAAATATATCTTTGATATTGTGGGGCAAAAATGACATAGCTATCCTTAGCAAAATAATTCTCCTTAGCATTTTCCTTAGTATCTTAGTAAAAAATTCTGTTTTTAGGTTCACTTAATTCTTAGTATAATTTAATCTTATTATCACTTGTTTAAGTTTTACCTGCTTTCTGGACAGATGGAAAAACTTCTCAGCATTACTGGGATTCTGTTGTCCTTATGGCATAGTGCTCTGAGGTATTTAGTATTACATTATCATTTTAATTTTAGTCATTAAATATAGTATAGTTTAAAATATAAACATTTTATAATAGTTTATTAAGCCATTGTAAGATGAAAAATTAGTTTGTTTCTAAATTTATGCATGTAGTTTAGAAAGATTTTTCTTACAATGGCCAATATATACATGTAAAATGTTCAACATTATTAGTAATCAGAAAAATGCAAATCAAAACTACAATGAGATCCCATCAACTTCAGTTGTATGACAATCATCAAGAAAACATATATGATAAATGCTGGAGAAGATGTGGGAAAATAGAACTCTTATACACCATTGGTTGTATTGTAAATTAGTAAAACTACTATGGAGATCAGTATGGAAGTTCCTGCAAAGACTAGACCATATGACCTAGCTATACCACTCCTTAGAATCTTTACAAAATAATTAAAGTCAGAATACTATAGTGATACATGCATGTATTACATGTTTATAGTGGTATAATTCATACTAGCCAAGTTATGTATCCAACCCAGGTGTCATAATAGCCAAGTTATGCATCCAACCCAGGTGTCCATTATAAGATGAATGGATAAAGAAAATATTATATATGACAATTAAATTTCACACAGCCATAAGTGACAAAATTATGTCATTTGCAAGAAAATGAATAAAACTAGAGAATATTATGCTAAGTGAGATGAGTCAGTCTCAGAAAGTCAAGGGTCATATAATTTCTCTCATATGTGGGAGCTTGACAGAAAATAGGAGAAAATAGGAAACAAAAGAGACTTCAGATAAATGAGGAGTGAGAGACCAAGTAGGTTGAAAAAATCAATTCTTTTGTCCTCCTAATCACAAACTGGTAAGTTTATCTATTTATGTGGTTTTATTTTTTGCATAAAAGGGGACAGGGAAGGTTGAGATATGATCCAGCTATTTTGAAATCATTGCAGGCTATTTTTTTTTTTAGAATATAATAGTCATACATGCATATCCATGGTTTTTTTTTTTTTTTGCATTGTAATTAAACATCTTTATTAGGTACAAGCTAGTATATGTAAAGACATCCATGCACACATTTCTCATTTAACCCTTCCCCAATTCCCGCCCCACTCTCTCCTCCTCCCTCCTTCTCAAGGTCAGTTTAGTGATTTACTTAGATGTGTTCATAGAAAGTACATCACATTCATTAGGGTGTCCTCCCTACCCCCTTCACCTTCCGTTAAGTCAAATTCTTTGTTCACCTATGGATTCTCCTTCGTCTGGAGTCCCTCTTATGTCCCATTTTCTCCCTAGCTTCCACATATTAGGGAGAGCATTCGATTTTTAACTTTTTGTGACTGACTAATCTCACTTAACATAATATTTTCCAGTTCCTTCCATTTCCTTGCAAATAACATGATTTTGTTCATCTTTAAGGCTGAGTAAAATTCCATTGGCTATTTCTAATGCTATATTTAAGAATACATCAATTTGTTACTAAGATTTTGAACATTATCAGCACACATCTAGTTAATTGTGGCTATGCAACAACAGCAAAACAACAGAACAAATTTAGATGACTGTTCAGTTATTGATCAGTGTGTCAGTATTTGGCCATGATGATCTGTGCAAAGAGCTGAATTGAAATGGCAAGTTTTGCAGCATCTTTAAGACATCAGTTTTCTGTACATCTTACAAGAATAGAAAATGTTGGTGTCCTGTGGGTTAAAATACATTAATTCCACATAAAGCACTCTACAAAAGGAAAGGATATTTGATTTGTATGGCTTTAAAGTTTTAACAGATGAGTCTATCCCTGTGAGACCACAGACCATTTACCATCACTAGATTGATTTCTTTCAATGCTGAAGGCTCGATGGTACTTTTCAGCACAGTTCATTGTGAGTAGAATGATACTTCAAATGCACATTAACTAAAGAGTCTTCAGAGGCTGTATTAAAGAGATGAAACTCTGAGTGGCAGAAAGGAGAGTAGCATTTAATAAGAAGCAAAATTTGTGATAAGGTCTATATAAATAAAACTGTTATATTAAGAATTGCTAAGTTTTCTTTATAGGCATTGAAATACTCAAGTATCTGGGTGATCAGTGCTGTGCCAATGTGTTTGAAGAAAAAGTAATTTATAGTATTTTAGTGTTTTTTTTTTCAATTTGCCATATGAATATTTTGTAATTTTTTGTGAGGTTAGCTTGTTTGTTAGATGGATACATTTATAAAATAGACGCCCCATATAACAAGTGATATCTATTAAAGTAAACATGCATTAAAAATTGAAATCTTATTTCTACTTTTTTAATTTTATAAATCTTGAGTTAAATTTTAAATACCATGAGAACATCTGGAAGGAGCAATGCAAGAGAAAGATAAAATTAAACATAATAGTCTGGATATGGAAATTTTAGATCATTTTAATTTTATTCTTTAATGCTTTTCCAAATACTTGTTTGATATCAGAAAAATTTGAAAATGTTAAGATTCTAAGGAGGAAAAACAGTTATGGAAATTATCTAACAGAAGTTCTTTCTTTCTTTTCTTTTTTGTTTGTTTGTTTGATACTAGGATTGAACCCAGGGACATTCTACCTCTGAGCTACATTCTCAATCCTTTTTATTGTTTTTTTATTTTTATAACAGGTACTTGCCAAGTTTCTGAGGACCTCCCTAAGTTGCTGAGGCTGGTCTCAGACATGTGATTTTCCTGCATCAGTCTCCCAAGTACTGGGATTACAGGCATGCACTAGTGCTCTTGGCTAGTTTTGTCCAATTTAAATGCTGACTTCCAAGGAGAAGAGCTGAAGGTTACAAAATTTCCTTTCAACATACAAATGAGGCAAATAAATGTGGGAGTTAATTGCTAATGGTAAGCATTTCCAAATTTGTTTATGTCAAATAAGTTATTTGTGGTTCAAAAAACTAATTTAAATTTCAATTATTATGTTCATTCTACTCTGTTAACAAAATTAGATAATTATCCATGTCACTTTGTCACCAGAGTTGTAGAAGATACATGTAGTGTGTGTGTGTGTGTGTGTGGGTGTGTGTGTGTGTGTGTGTGCCCGTGCACGTGCTAATAGTTGCGGATAGAGCAGAACAAAATTTCTCACCTTTAAATTTTTTTTCCTTTTCCTGGTTATTTCATTATTTCATTCATGAGCAGTCCTTCATATCGATTTTGTCCTCTTCTGAATTTTTTTTAGCACTTATGGTTTGACATGGTCAAGTGGATAAATTGCATGTAGCATTCATATTCTACTGTATACTACTTTGATTTTTTCAAAATAAATTTCTTTAGATTTTGGTCCTCATTTATTTTTCCAGTTTCCCTACTATAGTCAACACTATAAAATATTGTTAGATTGACTTAAAAGAATGTTTGGATGAGGTATTGATTTATTCTGATATGTGCATAGTGGGTCACTCTCCAATGTCAAGGTAAAAATGTTTCAATTTTTTGTAAATATTCATTGCTTCAATGTGAGTTCTATTAAAGCAATAAGCATATGATGGAATTAAACTTTATGATTTGTAAAATCTGATTTAGTTTATTCTGGCTTAAAATTAATCTTGAATTAGTCTTAACTCCTTTCTTAAAATCCGTGTTAACTTCTTTCAACTTCTAAGTTAAATTCATACAAGATAGAAAGAAAATAAAAACAAACAACTTGAGCATACTTTAAACTACTGCCAAATTATCAGAGGAGTTAATCCTAGTTAGAATCAATTACACTATTTTATATCAAACAAACAGACATATCAATAAACAAACCCAGAGGAATGAGTTCTCACCTTTGAAAGTCCTGGGCTTAGCCTTATGAAAGAGCAGCCTTGCTATTTTATTCCTGGCTCCAGTGTTTGCCTCTTATTTTAAAGATCTAGTTTCACTCCATAACAAGTCAGGTGTAAATGGTGTTTTGGGGGGATGATTGGAACATTGATCTTCCTCAGTCAATGCCCTTCTACATCTCTTGAGAGTTTTGAACTTTCAGAAAAAAAGAAAGACAGAAAGTTGTCAGACCCTGAGAATAAAACAGTTCACTATAAGCCATCTGAGCCAGAGGAGGAGAGAATTGGTGGCAATGTAGGCTGGAAAGTATATTTTTGTTTGTTCTTGTGCTTTACTGACTCTAAATTTCTATATTGGGGAAGTGATGTAGGATGAGAACCTTGTAAAGACTGCTGAGCTACAGTCATTGGATCCATGCTAGGAATGGGACCATGCCTGGGCTGTGAAAATCACCCTTCTCTCTGTTAATCAGAATTTAGTCTCGCTTGAATAGTGGGTGAGGGAAGCTGAGGCATCTCAACATTGCCTGTGTTCCTGCAGTGCTTGGAAGATCCTGTGTGCTTAGAGGATGAATAAAGTGGGGAAAAGGAAACAAATTAAGGGTTATAAAAACAGACTACAGAAGACACAAGGAAATTGGTAAATTTGGAATTTTCCATTTCAAGTCTAACTTACTATTTAAGAAAAAAACATTCTTAAAATAGAGGACATTTTACATCTAAGAAGTAAAATGAGCAATTAAAATACAATAGGAAGAGATAAAAAAAATTTCAACCTATCTAAAATTTAATAGTAGAATTCATTTAGAAAGAGGGCAATAGCATGATTGTCTCAAATATACAAAATCTCAAACAAATACTGCACGGAACTTCAAAAATACAACCACTTGAGGAAAAAAAAAATCAATGTAAAGAACTCAAGAATGGCAAAGGAAAAACCATGACTTAAAAGTACAGAAAATTCCAGAAGTACTGGAAGGGTATTATTAAGGTGTGTGTGTGTGTGTGTATGTGTGTGTGTGTGTGTGTGTGTTGGCACAGGGTAGATGGAGCATATGACAATTCTGGCCTAAATTATAGAAGTAATTATTAAAGAGTTTTTATTTCTGTTGCAAGTAAATAAAATTGAAATTAATAATATTTAATAATACTAATAACAATAAGAAAATATAGAGAAAAATAAAGAAAATAAAAATAAAAACTTAATGAGATTTGTCAAAGAAATTGCATGTGGGACAGAATGTCAGTCTGCAAACCAGCAGAGGGCCCTCATCAGAAACCAATAATATTGATATTCTAATTTCAGAGTTGTGAAAAATGTTCTGTTGTGTATCAGTCATACAGTGTATGGTATTCTGTTGCAGCAACCTGAATGGACAAAGACAGTTCAAAACAAAGCCAATGTATAGGATATATAGAAGTAAATCTAAAGACAAACGACAGAGAAAGGCAAGATATAATAGAATCAGTAATGGTATGCCAGGTATATTATACATATGTATTTCAGTTTATGTAGATTTTTCAGTCTTAGGTGGAAAAATGAAATATAATTTTATGTTGTTAAGAGATGCAATTTGTTTCAGTGTAGAATCAATCAAAGGAAATGATAAAATTTTATTACACAGTATGGGAGGCTAAATTCTAAGAGGACCTTTGTGATACCTGGCTTCCTATAATCTCTTCTCATTGAGCATGGGCAGAAACTGAGTCTGATGAGGTATCACTCCCACCACTATGGTAGGTCATATGGCAAAAGTATCATAACAAAAGTAATTATGATCCCAAATTAATTGCTTTTAATGTTCTGTGGGTCTCACTAAGTCTAATGGGTTCTTAAAAAGAACTGGGCTCTTTCTGGAGAGAGATTGAAGGCTTGAGAGGAATTTGCCACCAGTACCAGTCTCCATTGCTGTTCATTTAGTTAGGAATGTAGGGGACTATTAGGTAAAGAGTAACTCCTGGTAACAACAAATAAGGAGCTAAGAGACCTCTGTCCTAAAACTGCACCTACCTGAATGTAGTCAACAACTAGAATAAGTACAGAGTTGGTATCTTCTCCAAGAAAGAAATGCAGGCCAGTTAACACCTGAATTCAACCTTATAAAATCTGGTGTAGAGAACTCAACCACACCACATTTGGAACCTGAATCTACAATCTCTGAGCGAACAAATGTACACTTTTTAGTTGTTAAATATGTTGCAATTTGTTTCATAGAGATAGAAAGTTGTTATACATAGAAATAAAGTGTGTTAGATTATTGAATTCAGGGCGATGCACGTTAGCAAGGTATTGAGCAGAAACAAGAAACAGAATGCAGGAAATTCTGAGTGTTTGTGCAACAGAAGAATAAACCAGAACTGAAACCTAAAAAAACAGAACTTTCAACTTAGTCCAAATTGTGCTGTTTATGAGCATCCCTGGTTGATCTGTCATATAGTCCTTCCTCAAGCTAATGCTACTAAAATTAAAAAGTATCAACTGAACATTCAGAGCAGCAATGGTAAGGTATTTTGAATATAGGTTCTGGAAGTGTTTGGGAGAGGTTTTCATTATTTTTAAAAAAGGATGAGATTATAAGGTGATGGTTTTGGATTCTTGGGACCTATAAATACTTTACATCTCCTGAAACTTGGTCAAAGCAACTATAAAAGTAAATATATACATGATGTTCCATATCACCTTTCCATTATACGTGTGCATGTCTTATGAAATGAAACCCTAGAAGCAGTGATGATTAACTGTATTAAAGAACATGATGAAAAATTCTGTTAGGAAAAAAAATTCAAAGCTATAATCAGACTTTAGAACACATTTTTCAGTTTTTGAAAGATCATGTAAAAAAAGACATAGGATATACAAGACTAGGATAACTTCGTAAGTAGACTTTTATTAAGAAATAACCTGCACACAGTACAATTACAAGCCTACAAAGACAGACAATGGACTATCATAGTATATTAAAGGATATTTAGAGGTATCACAGCAATTAAGACTATTAAAAATAATAAATTTCAGATAGAAAAAATTACATAGAATATTTTCTATCATCAGCATGTAATTAAAATAGAAATTAGGGATAAAGAAAACATAGCGTTATCTGAAGCTAAATAATTTTAAACCCTGGATAAGAAAATATACCAAAAAGAAAATTAAATTTTATTTAAATATTAGTTTCACTTAATGTTGCAACTCAAAATTTATGAAATATGATGAACACAATATGTGAATTAAATTAACATACTTAATTTTATTATTTTATCATATAATTTTATTACTATTTATGGAAGTAAAGTTTTAAAATGAGCATGAAACCAAGTAGAAAAATAACTACAGATATGCCTAAGGAAATAGGGTCTATTACTACTAAACTTATAGATTAAAAATACATTAAAAGAAAGTGAAATATGAGAGCAATGCATAATTAACAAACCTATTTCTTTCAAATCTCTAAAAAATGCAGACATTCATGACAAATCAAGAAATAAAAAAGAAAATAAAACATAAAATTATGGAAGTGAGCATAATCCAAAAATAAGATGCAAACTTTTTATGCTAGTTAATGAAGATTATATGAAATACTTCATGCTAATTTGAGGGAATAGGCAAGGTGTCTGTACTCTTGATTGCAAGTGACAAAAATCCTGCAATACAACTCAAAAAAGATAGGGCACATGTTCTCACTATTGTACATGTGTAAGGATAGCTCTAACTGAAGCTGCCCTTGCAGTTCATGCCACCATCTTCTTCTCCCTGGAGTTCTTAGTTTTGCTTCTTGCAGGTCAACTGGTGTCTTTGACACTTTTCCCCTGTCTGGTATGTCTGTAGTTTCATATCCACACATCTAAATAATAGTTTTCCCATATTTTATATCTAGCAATTTTATTTCAGATATTTAAAACATTGTATTTCATGTTGGTGAATAGAATTATTTCTATAGCAGAAAAATGATGAAATTTTTCTGCTTTGCTATGATGAAATAATCTACATAATCAGTTAAATACCTAAACATATATTTACCAACTTTAAATTCTAGACTTCCAGTGAATCAACAATTCTCCATATACAATTATTTTTAAATTAAAAATAATACATAATAGGACATATGATTGTTCATGTTAAATTTTATTATTTAACTTTCTATAAATAGGTTTTAAAACTTTCTAGATATTTTTCTGAAGTCCCAATTTCTGTATCATAAAGTTTCAAGAGCATTGTGTATGTGATTTAAAAAATGGCACTTTCTTTTTTTTCTTTTGGTACTGAGATCAAACCCCAAATCTCACACATGCCAGGCAAAAACACAACAGCTGAACTACATTCCAAGCCCTTTTAAAAAAAATTTTCTTTGCTACAGGGTCTTACTTAGTTGCCCAGTCTGAACTCGAACTTGTTTTCTTCCTGCCTCAATCTCCCAGGTAGCTGGGATTACAGATGTGTACCATCACATCTGGCCAAAATTATAATTTTTAAGATATGAGTTTTATTATTTACTTTAAAGCAAATATTAATTTTCCATTTTTAATGAAAAAAAGAATAACAGTATTATAACTGGAAACAGTAATTGCAATATATTGCCTGTATGTTCCTAATTTTGTGTACCACTCTATTTACCAACTTTTAATTTTAAATTTCTTTGAGAAAACTATGTCTGAAATAAAATAATTTAGAAGAAATGTGACATTCTTTGCTCTAAGATTTTATAAAAGTTTAATGAAATTTTGCTTCAGAGTGTGATTATTATCTAAATTACTGCATATGCAATACCTTTTGTTTAATAAATTACATTGAGCCAAATTATAAGGCAGCTTTCTGGTGTTTACAGGGGCTTTTATATTTTCTGCAACATCTCCAAAACATAAGAGTTACTGGAAGAGCAAGTGAAATTACACTTTCCTGTGCTGTATTTCTAGAAAATGAGATCAAATTAGTCTAGGATAGAATGTGAGTTCTTATTTTACTAAAAATCCCCTGGTTACTTGGAGACTGCTCATGGACCACTCTTGAGTTTTGGAGGATAGATGCAGAGTAGAAAACCGAAGGCCATTCTTTCATCTTCTCTCCCTTCAAGTCTTTAAACAGAGCCTCCCTACTTTCATATAATTTATGTAATAAGAATATAGATAATATCCATTTGATGAAAGAGTAGCATGAGAAAAATATGTCTGAATATTACAGTAGTATTTTATCATAGCTAGAAAGAAAAAAATCAGAGATGATTACTCTATCTCTACAGAGAGTCCGGAGATATGATCACATTTTCTTAAAAACGCAAGGCTGGAACTTAATGATTTCAGTGCATATTGTCCTATATTATTGTTGCCAGCAACATTTTTTTATTAATATTAAATTTTGGCCAAGCCTTGAAGACATATTATGTACTGAATTATCAATAATAAATCCTCTTTGATCTCCTTTCTCACTAGAAAAATGTAAAAAATAGTCGATAATTAAAAATACGTTAGAATTATTTTTCTCATTGGGATGGAGAAAGCAGCAAATGAATGTTACTCACCACCAAACAATGTCAAAAATATAATCTGTAAAAGTTTCTTAATTTCTCCTGAAACCATGCAAGAGTTAAAATTACCAGTTAAATGAATAATTTAATTATAGTGACAAGTCCTCACAGGGGTTGAAGATTGAGGTGGTTACCACATTAGCAGGTAAGAAGGTATCAGCTCCAATGCTGACAAATTCATATAGTTCCTGTATAGACTAACATGCTAATTTTGAAGCTGAGATCCCAAGATTCAGGAGCGCTTGCATTTATTCACAATCACTGTTCCCCATTTCTCTACCAGGTACTAATAAGAAAGATTGGGGGCAGGACAGGAAACTGATGAGGTCTCCCCTTTGAAACACAGGAGATGCTTCAGCTGTCCTTTGAAGATAGGCATTGGCCACCTCCTTCTGTTTCTGGACCTAGTCTAATATCAAGCAAAAGCCATTGGAGGTAAGCAGCAAACACTTTTATTCTCAGGGTGACATCTAAGATTCATTATTTCTGGGGCAGGGGAAAAGGATAGATTCTCTATTGAGAAGTATCAAGAAGCCATTCTTAACTGGTGAGAAGCAGTAGCCTGCTCCTATGAGAACAGGTCAGGGAACTGTTCTGCTCAGTAAAAAAAAATAAAAAACACAGACACAGGGCAGAGATTGGCTGCTGTTAGGAGACTAGCGAGAGTGCTAGGAAATCTCCAGCCCTCAGGCCCATGCATAGGTCTTTTAAGAAGACTGAAGCCCCATTGCATTTTTTCAATAGCAAAAGCTGGCTACCCCTCCGGAAGAGATTACTTTAGTGGTACAGGTGTTCAGGGACAGCTGGAAGCGGAAGATGGAGCAGCAATCCTGAGAAAAACCACCTAGGGTCCAAAGGTACACTTTAAGCACATGGTTAAAGCTTCTCTCTCTCAGAAACCAAGGCACTAGTAGCAAAGATAGAAATGGCAAACTAGATATCTAGTTTAATTCTCTATTTTGATTCAATCTTTCACAACAATGTCTTGACAAGAAATTTTTACTGCCCACTTACAGGCATGGTAGTCTTGTGAGTGTGTGTGTGTGTGTGTGTGTTTTCTATGCTTCTACATACAAAGACAGTGTTTAATTAAAAAAGAGACATGGTAAAAATAATAAATAAACAATGTGAAAGAAAAAAGCATTCAAAACTATTTGATTTAGATGGACCCAGATATTAAAATTATCAAATAGGGATTTTAAACTTAGCAGGATAAAGGAAAAAGTAGCCATCATGAAGGAAATGAAAACACACACACAGACACACACACACACACACACACACACACACACACACACACATGCACAGACACCTCTCTGGTTTGGATCTTGAATGTACACCAAAAAACCATGTGATTTAGGGAACTGATTGGATAACAAGGGCTCTGACCTCATTAGTGGATACAACCACCAACCGCTGGTATCTGAATGGACTACTGGGAGGCCCTGGAAACTAGGAAGGTGGCAGGTGGGGCATGGCAGGTGACTGGAGTCACGCCCTTGGGGGGCTATCTCTTATCCCACCAGAGTCTCTCTCTCTCTCTCTCTCTCTCTCTCTCTCTCTCTCTCCCTCTCTCTCTCTCTCTCTCTCTCCCCCTGTCATTTGTCATTAGCTACCAGTTTTCCTTTGGCACATCTTCCACTGTGGTGTTCTTCCTCACCATTAGCCCAAAGCAATGGAGCCAGCCAATCATAGACTGAAACCTCTAAAATCATGAGTCAAAATATAGAAAAGATTGCCTTGCTTAACTGGTGAAGGGGACTTTTTCAAAAAGTCACTTAATTCAAAGCAGAATGGACTCTCACCACTTTTATCAGAGTACCTCAATAACTTTGCAGCGGGAATTTGTTCATCTGTTTGTCCACCTCTACTAAGCTTAGTCCTTTGGGGGCATAGAACATTATTTTTATTAATATTTATATCTGCAATATCTAGGGCAGTGTCTGGCATATATTAGATACATAATAAACTTGTGCTGAATGAATGAATGCATGAGTGGATAGATGAATGAAATACTTGCCTGTGGCCCAGTTGTAGTCTTTAGCATAATCCTCCTGTGTTTTCATTATGCCTCAGTTAAACTTAACTATCTGTTGCTGGGCTGGATAACATAGTGGATAAGCAGGCCCTGTATGAACCCTTATCTTGTTGTTATATTCTACACCTTCTAGCAGAGGCAGCTTCCTGCAGTATAGCGACAATGCATATTGTTATTTTTGCTTTCCTATGACCAGCATGATAGGAAGTCTTTATTGCAACAGCTGTCTTCTTTACTTCCATCACCATGATATTAAACTTGGATTTGCTTAGATGCCATTTACTCTAATGCTGATGAAGATTCTCTTTATGGCCACTTCTTTTTATTATCCTTTTTATGTTTACTACATTTCCATGGGGGTACTTTATTATGTAGTGGTAAAATGACTATTTTTTCTTGATCTAATATACATTTTGTCTTATTAATCTAAGATTTTCATTCTTAAATACAAATTTCTGTTTTCCTTTAAAGGAGAGAGCATTATGAAGCAGCTTACACTAAGAATGATGGACATTTTATGAAAACATGGAGCACCAAATTTAATGAAATGCTGTTATAGGATT
This sequence comes from Graphiurus murinus, assembly GCA_004027655.1. NCBI lineage: Eukaryota > Metazoa > Chordata > Mammalia > Rodentia > Gliridae > Graphiurus > Graphiurus murinus. Next base: position 26,306 of record PVLC010013644.1, on the reverse strand, counting down.
GTAGTTTAGAATCCCTTCTAGTTGAATTATGTTGGAATTTCCAATTAGGGTACTAGAGGTAGGCAAAAATTTCATTGTAGTTAAACATTTGCTGACAACCAGGCTTTCAATTCAGCTTTCTGTATTGAGCAGAGAAATTTGATATTCGTCAGCTTTCTATTAGAGGATGTTTTTCCACTAAATATACTTCCCTGAGAAGCTTTATTCTTGACAATATTATTTTTGTCTGCCCATCTTTAGGATCCAAATACCTCATCAGAGATAAATATTTAAATAAATAAATAAATAAATAAATAAATAAATAAATAAATAAATGACTGGATAATCTGAAAATAATAACTAAAATTACTATAAGAAGTTGCTTCAAGCCAGGGATGGTAGCTCATACCTATAATCCCAGTATTTGGGAAGCTGAAACAGGAGGACTGCAGACATGAGGCCAGCCTCAGCAATTTAGGGAGAACCTCAGGAACTAAGTGAGACCCTGTTTCAAAATAAAAAATAAAATAGGACTGGGGGTTTAGCTAGGAGGTAGAACACCCCTGGGTTCAATCCTCAGTAACCAAAACCAAACAAACAAAAACAACAACAATAAAAATCTTCCTTCGAAAGTACAAAAACAGGTATAAACATTTCAAGATGAGCTTTATATTATAGTATTGTTAACTGAATCCTAGAAGTGTGTTACAATAAATTTTATTCTTTTCAGAATACATTAAAATTTTAATATAGACAAATAACTTAATAAAATTAATTAAATTATTTATTTTTAACATGAATTTTTTATTTAAATAAACCAAAGCTGAAGCTTTGAGAACTTTAATTTAAATAGAAATACAGTATTTTGGCTTATGATTATAATATATATTTCAAGAAAGAATAAATAACTGTGATTCGTATTCATCATAGGATTTCTGTGAGCTGTGCTGTCTGTCTTTCTCTCTGTTGGACCCAGAATGCCCAAGCAGTTAACATCCATAGCCTTTCTGAGAGTCAACACAAAGAGACGGTATGGTAGAACACACTTTTGTTCTTAAGATTTAATCCAGAAAGGACCCAGGTAACCTTACACTCAAATGTACAGAGACTATTTGTAAAGCTTTAGAGACTCTGAGATGTTCAGCTCTACCATGCTACTAGACAGTGATAATAAAGAGATATACAGAATGTCCTAATACAGTAACTCTTTTGCAAAGCTATTATTAATTAATAATTATTTTTTGTTTTCTTTTATTTTCTTTCCTACTAGAAGCAAAGATGCAAATGTTACAAATTTAAAAACTTGTTTTCAAGATCCATGATCTTTGCATTAATTTCTGTTGCACAGTGTCTGCAGTAAAGAAGTAAAGGATTTATGTTGAAATGTATCATAACATTTCCGAAATACTGAACACCCCAAGGTGGTGCTATTGATACTTCAAGGTAACTGAATTTACAATGCATGATGTACCATTTCAACATACATTTCTGTAAATGTTCAGTAACTTAAGCAATGTTGCTATTAAAATTGTATAAATAAGCACTATTCTATTATGAATATAGAAACCAATAGTAACAGTACAATAATTAGCACCTATAACTATATATTTCTTTTTAATATATTTTACTGTGTAGTATTGTAGAGACTATTTGTACAGTGAGCAGATATAATGCAGAAATAAAAATTTCAGAATAGCTTATATACTAAAGTATACTGTTCATAGAAATTTTATTTAAAATATTGCTGTTCAAAAGAATTCCATTTTTCATATTTAAAACTGAAATTATTTAAAGAGTCCAAAATGACCTATATTTTTGCCATAATCAGGGATAATTCACAAATTCATTAATTAGAAATATTTCCATTTTTTTATTATTACCTAGGCATATTAGCAGGGATGTATCAAAGATCCAGGGATGCTACTCATTGCAGAAAGAGCTGCCAATTGTGCTATGGTGGATACAGATGCCACAGTTACAGGCTGTGTGGTTTTGGCCAAATTGTTTAATCTTGCTGGTGAGTTTTCTTATTGGTAGAGTGGTATAATAATACCTCATTGTGTGTGGTGAACATTACAGAAAGTAGGCAGTATGCAGAGTGCTTAACATTTTGTGTGGCATGTAACTAAGGTTATAATCTTCATTGTCATCATCATCTTTGCTTTGGGGAGCCTTCTCACTGCTGTGACCCAATAAGCCTGGCTGCACATAATTTAGAAGTAGGAAGATCGATCTGCTCACAGTTCTGGGGATTTGACAGGTTCAATTCCTGTCAGGCCAGGTTATAACTAGAATTTGGGACACTGTGGCAAGAGTCAGAGAGAGGGGGCAAGCGATGGCTCTGTTCTCATATCATCAAATGCTAGAAGCAAGAGAGAAAGAGCAAGGAATTCAAAGACACAAGCAGTTCCTAAGTTCACAACCTCAGTGAACTACCTCCTCCAGCCCTCACCACACCTGTCTATGTTCCCACCCAGTAAATCCATTACAATGGAATTATCCACTGAGGAGATTATAACCCTCCTGACTTAAGTCTACCAACCCTTACTATCAATACAGGAGCTCCTCAGGGGACATTATATATCCAAATCATGACAATCATCATCCTATTATCATCATCCTGGAATTAGAGGATACATGGTTTCCAAAGTCCTGTTAGATATGGCTCATGATGTAGCTTAGCATTTTCTGATATGTAATATTTAATGTAGACTGTAGACTCATTTCTGTTGTGTTGAATTGACTAGTAATTTTTCTGCTTGTCTTAATTTGGTCTGCCGTGTCTTTCTCTCACCTTTAGCATTCTGTTGTTCAGATTAAGTTTTCCAGCTAGCATCATATTTCTTCTGCTTAAAGAACCTCCTTTTAACGTTTTAATATAATTAAAATGTGCTGATAATGAGTTTTATGTTTTTCTTTTGTAATATACTCTTATTAGTGCATTGTAATTATACATCACAATCAGATTCAGAGTGAATAGAGCATACACACACACAGCGCACACAGCACTTGGTGAATTTTCCCCTAGGTCTCACCCTCTCCTTTCCCTTCCCCATATATGGTATTAAGATAGGCATTGATAACTTCATATATGTACATAGCATTATTTGAAGTGTTTCCTTTATCAAGTCTCTTCCCTTTTCATTTACATCTCCTTGTCCCCCTTCATTTCTCCACTGGAATTTTTCTTCCTTTATCTGGAGTCCCTAATATTTCTCAATTTCTCTCTAGCTTCCACATTTGAGAGAAAATATGTGACCTTCCACTTTCTGAGACTGGGTGGTCTCACTTAGCATAATATTCTATAGTCCCATCCATTTGCCTGCAAATGACATAGTTTTGTTGTTCTTTATGGCTGAGTAAAATTCTATTGTGTTTATATACCACGGTTCTGTAATCCAATCCTCTGTTGATGGACACCTGGGCTGGTTCCATTATTTGGTTATTGTGAATTGTGCTGCTAGAAACATGGATATGCATGTATCACTACAACATTCTGACTTCAATTTATTTGGAAAGTAAACCAGGAATTTTCTTAGTCTTAAAAAATACTTAATTTTCTTTTTAAAAATACTTTCACAGTTCTCTCCCCCAACACTAAATCTGTCACTGCATTATTTTCTAACTGATATCCTTTTTCGCAACATGTTCTCTGCCTTCAATTTTCTATATATAAGTAATAAGTCTATTTTTCTCTGCTTGGAAAATAAGTGTATTTTTCAAGACAGTATCTTCATTGATTTTTTTTTTTACTAGTTTGAATATGATTCATCTAAGACTTTATATGATTTTCTCTCTTATCTACTTTGTCTATGATTTCCTCTCTATTTCTCTCCCACCTTGCTTATCCTTCCTTTTTTTCCCCCTTTTCTCCACATTTATATTACCTTTATTTCATGCTTGTTAGGTGGTCCTGGTGTGGGGGAAGGTATTCTGCTCTTCTGGTTCAGTCTTAACTTTAGCCAATCCCTGTAGCACTGAATCTCGCAGAAGATCCTTTCTCAGTGGCCCTAGTCTTCTTCAGCAGCAGGAGACCTTGAAGAGTCCAGAGTCTAGAATCATTTCCCTGCCTTATCTGTGTTGTTTTATTTTCTTCCCCTGTATTCTTAGACATAGTAGTTAGTCTTCCCCTCTTATCTGGAGGATGGTAAGGTAATATTTTCTTTGCTCAGTAGCTTAAAACTTTGATTTTCCCTTGTATGGGAAGATACAGGTGTTCCCTCTGGTCCTTTCCACAGTGTTTTGTCAAATGCTTCCGCCTCCAGGACTTCACCATTACAGATGCATTCTGTGATTCCCTTACTTGTCCTCCATCTTTTCCCTGAGTCTAAGGAAAAGGGCCTTAAGTGGGTGCAAATCTTTCATATCTGCCTTAGAAGGGTCTCTATACTGTCATACTCATCTTTATTGATTTATTAAGCATTTTAGCTGAATTCTTCTTGGGTTATTATTCACCTTGGAATCCTGTGCTTACTCCACAGTTCTCCTTGGAGAGAACTCTCTTTTCTTAGATCTCAGGCTAATTGGTTGCCCTATGACCTCAGCTTTGTAATAGGTCAGGAAATTATGATTTTGTGGATTATTTGAGGCACTTTCCAGATTCCCACTCCCTAGTGGAAGTTGCAAATCCTGTAATGATTGCTTGACTTAGCAAATTAAATAAATTTATTACATAATCTGTGACCCGATGTCTAGAGTAATTTACTTTCAGCTATATTATTCCTCATTATAATAGGTATGACTCATTTTATTATAGTTTATATTTAAATATCTCATTCTAAAAAAGAAAAAAAGACTTTTACAAAATAGGAATTCATTTAAAATATATACATGTGTATATATGTATATATATGTGTGTGTGTGTATATATATATGTGCTATATATATAGCCGGGCGTGGTGGCGCATGCTTGTAATCCCAGCATTCGGGAGGCTGAGACCAGAGGATCCGGGTTCGCGGCCAGCCTCAGCTACCTAGTGAGGCACTCTGCAACTTAGTGAGACTCGGTTTCAAAATAAAGAATAAAAAATAGGGCTGGGGGTATAGCTCGGAGGTAGAATGCCCCCGAGTTCAATCCCCAGTACCGCAAAAAAAAAAAAAAGAATATATATATATATATATATATATATATATATATATATAAATGTTAGACATACGTTATAGTTTAGTCACCACTAGATATAGGCATCCATGTGAAAAAAACAACAACAGATTCATACTTTCTGCTCCATGTATTCTGTGTTGGTTGCATTTCCAAAATTATGCCACTGTGGTGGCGTAAAGACTGTCAGCTAAATAGGCTAAATTCCACCTAAATTCATGTACAGTAACAAAGATGGCATCTTTTACTAAGTTTTGCAGTGAAATTACTGGGCCTCACAGTCACTTTCTTGTATTAAAAACTCCAGTACAACTCTGGTAGCCAGGGAAAAAAATCACACATTTCTACAGAAATATATTACCTGAGAATGAGAGAAAGATGGATCTCCAGATGTTTTTAGTTGAGCTATGAGGTCAATAGTCAAAAAATTGAGCCTCATTCTTCTTGGGTTTTATGTGGATTTTTTGTATATAATAACACAGTGTTCACCAACTAACTTAAACAATTTACCACTTTTTTTTTTCTTATGGTGTTATTTCATCAATGGCTAATAGAATTTGTACCAAATTTACAATGTAATTATATTAAGGCTTTCAGAATGAAGAGACAATTCAGTTCAGGTTTCCACATGTGGTGAATTTGATAAGAAGTGCTATTATAGTACAATTTCTATTACAGAAGCCAGCAAAATCAAGGGCCACACTTACTATCTAGTATTGTGAAGGTCTGGATTAATCATTGGGTCTATTTCTCACCCCTCAAGTGATGAATACAGTGTCAAATGTTTGAGGAGACTTAATATTTATTACTAATATCACTACAGCACAATGTGGAACTCAGTTTCCCATCTGAACTGATACTACAATCTTCTAAATTTTAACAAAGAATGCTTCTTATGCTACTAAAATGATTCATATTAGAACCTTAAGAGCATATTCACTTTATGAGTTTAAGTCTGTTTTAAGAACTCTTGACAATTGAACTTTTTATTAAATTTAGGAAAAAAAAACAGTAATTGTAGAATACTAAACTCCAGACCAGTAATTGTATACTGTGTGCAAACAAAACAAAACAATTTTCTTGCCATTGACATTTTGCTGAGGTGATAGTTATTTGAAGTAAGAAATTATATTTTAAAAGTAAAATGTAAAACTTTAAATGGTTCTAAATGATCCTTATTTATTTGATAGTATTATGAGTCAAGGAAAATAGGTAATTTATTAAACAAACAGCAAAATATAAAACTATAATAACTAAATAAATTATAGGCAAAATCTCACTCTAAATTAAACATCCTAGGCCATTTTCTCTTGATTCACTTTAATCAAATTGACTGCTACTTCTCCCTTCCTGTCTTAAAATAGGCCTTTATGAGAGTAATAAATAATCCAAGCCCTCAGATGTATTGTTTGATGAATATGCTGATTGTTTTTAATTGTGTATTGTAGCTAAATGGCAATATAAGATTTGCTTGGTTTGATCTTTTGTTATACAATTATTGTTTGAAAAATTCAAGAAAATGCTAAAGCAAATAAAGCCCTACTACTAATAAAAAAATTAATGGATTTTTTTGTGTTACACTCTGTCTCCAGACTGTGAAAGAATGCAGCTGTGTTGATTCATTATTAAAGAACTACTTGCAAAGTTAATCTCCGACCCACCAAACAAGAGATTAGCAAAACAACTCAATTGTTTTAACTCTTGATTATACATTTGATTACATTAAAATGATACTCATCTATGATGTTCCATGATTCAATTTACACAAGAAAATAATCACTTTGCTAGAACATAATCACATAATAAAATTATTGATAAACAATTTACTAATTCATGAAACAATAAATTGTATTTTAGCTTCCACATATAAGATTTCTGATTTTTGTATTTTGAAGAAAATATTTATAGATTTGTATGTTATGGAAGAAATTCCAAAATATCAAGTTGTAAATATCAGGTTTGTTAACTTATAGCTATACTGTAAAATCAGTAACAAAAATCTTCTTAAAGCAAGGATTTCTTTATAGTAAATGAGCATATTTCTTCTTGATTCAACATATTTTTTTTTCATGAAATGAAGCATTGGGTTTTGTTCCTCAAAAGAATTAATACACTATTCTTTACATTAACTTATTATAAGATTTTCCTTCTATAAGATGATATTGTATTTAACTAGTAGACATCTATTTTATGAGGTATCACATTTTCTGTATAATTATAACTTCAATGCTTCATTTTATTACATATTCATGTTACAGAAAGCTACTTTAATTATTGTATTTTTCCCTTATTTTTGTGCTTTTGCTATTTATATTCTTCTCAAATTTAAGCCTCACAACTTCCTCTGAGAAGACATTTTACATCAGTTTCAGTTGATCCAGTGTTTTTTGGGGTGCACTTCCATGAATGATACCAAGTAGTCTAACAGAACTGAGTATCTAATGACTACACATAAGTATCTCCTTGCATCTCTTGGTAAGGAAAAACCAAGGCTTTGAAGATGATAAGAGAATAAACATGTTGTATATAAGGTTCTCAGTACATGAAGACCACCCACTTCACTACAGATGTCACTTATAAATACTAAGTACAGGATGAGCAGGAAGGACCAGCACAACTTCTGCCCTGACAGAGAAACCAGATAAAAATTGACTATTGCTGATTATGGTGGCACATGACGATAATCCCTATCGTGAGACCCTATTTCAAAATAAAGACTAAAAATAGGGGTGGGGTATAGCTTGGAGGTAGATGCCCCTGGGTTCAATCCCCAGTACCGCTAAAATAAATAAATAAATAAATAAATAAATAAATAAATAAATAAATAAATAAATAAATAAATAAATGAATGAATAAATAAATAAGTAAATAAATAAATAAATAGGGGTAGGGGTGTAGCTGGGAGGTAGAATGCCCTGGGTTCAATCCTCATTACTACAAATGAACAAATAAAACCAAAAGTCTATTATCTAATTCTGGGAAAGGAAAGACTGGAAATTTCATGTCTATTATTTATAGTTAGTCTTTCAAGCTTATCATGAATGCCAACATACCAACTCTTTTTTTTTTTTGTCATCCTATCAAAGGTATCTACCAATTACACATATTACATTCCAACATTACCTTATTTATTAAACTCATGGTATTTACCACGATCTGAAATTAATTTATCACTTTATGTAATTGCTTACAAATGTCTAGTCTACTTTTCTTATTTTTTTTAACTACTGGAAAGCAAGGACCATGAAGAAGTGTTCTTATTGCACCTATAAATGTCCTGCCCCATATGGTAGCTAATAGTCACCTATTAGGTTTAATTAATTACATTTGGGTAATATTAAAAAATTTTTTTCCATACTTAAGATATTCAGGAGTCACATATAACTAGTAGTTACCATATTTGACTATTGAAACTTTCATTTCTAATCATATCAAGGTCACTCACCGAAGTGAACCTGAGGGGGAGGGAAGGGGAGGGGATTGGGGTGGGAATTGGGGAAGGGGTCAAATGAGAATTCTGTACAAATATGTTGTTAACAACTCGTACTTAACAAAGATGTATGCTATATTGCACGAATTACTACAATAAAAAATTTAAAAAAAAGAAACTTTCATTTCTATTAGTGGTTATATTTATAGTTTGAAAAAAATGTATCTTTAAATCTGTAATTCTTATTTAACTAACACAACAGCAAAAAAGTCAGTATTTATTCCTCTCAAGCCACATGAGGGATTTAATCTACCTCCTCTTACTCCTTTTTGTTCTTTTGAGTTGTTTCTTTAGTATTTTCCTGAATGAGATAAGGGGAATCTAGAAATGTAGAAGGCTATAGTTTCATTACAACATCTGGTCTCTCTCTAAATTTATTTTTTAGATTGATCTTACTGTGTTCTCAAGAAGTCTTCGAACTCCTTATCTTTTTCCTCAGCCTCCTGAGTAGCTGGAATTACAGGTATGTACCACTGTGCCTGGAAGTATTCTCTCTTAATATTATGAGAAGTCTGTATCTGGAACCAGCCACATAAAACAGGGAGATTATCTCTGTATTATTTGTTTGCATAGTTTTTTTTTACTGGAATTTGGGTACAAATTCTTACTTTGCTAAGTATTTATTTAGAATGAAACTCTTCTACTCTTCAAACTCATATTGTAACATTTTATGTATGTTTGTATTACTTCTGAAGACCTAATAAAGCTCTCTTGCATACTTTACTCCTATTTGCAGGATTCTAGATTGAAATAAAAATGAAATTATGCTAGTATATAGCTTACCATATTCTCCTTCAGTTTTAAACTATTTATCACAAAGGGTCAAATAGGTTCTAAAAAGATTTCAGTGGCCTGCTCAATTCTTTAGCACTTTTTTTTTTAAGGTGAATACTTATAAGGTCTGTAAGAAATATATATACTTCTGATAGATTATTTTATCCTGGGTCCAGAAAGTTATATATTAGCTTATTTTGTTTCCTTTCAATGTCATCTGAATTATTATGCAACATGAAGTGAATGACTTTCTATAACTCTTATTTATCTTTCCATTTAGTTGTGTATTGGATGGTATGTTATTGCAAAATTTAAAAATACTGTCAGTCTTTCCAGAATTTACACAGTTTTTTGTCTCTTAAATCTCTAAATTAAGGGAAAAATATCTAGGTGTGTTTAACATATGGCTATCTTGAACCATATTTCAAAATGCCATTAATGATATTCATGTTATGTTGTCAAAAGAAGGTGTATTAGATTTTTGACATAGACAACCTAAAAGAAGAGTAAATGTATTTTGGTTCATGGTTTCTGATGTTTCATTCATGTTGGGTTTGGCTCCATCACTTTGGACCTGAGGCAACACAAAATTTCATAGTTCAAGAGTATGGCAGAGAAAAGCTGCTCTGGGGACCTGTAATCAGAGAGAGAAGGAGGCTGAGAACAATATGTAGTCTCCAAGGACATACTCCCAAGGACCCACGCCCTTCTAGTAGGTTTAGTCAGAGCCTTCATGATCCAATCACTTTCTCAAATCCCAACCTCAAATCATTACTGCACTGGGGACCATGCCTTCAACACAGGATTCTTTTGAAAACAACTCAAATCCAAGCAATAACAGAGGGAAATCTTGCACTTGTTGAGGTACATTTCTGTTTAGGTGATTAGCACTGCATTATCATTATTGTTACTTAAACGAAAGACTAAACCTTGGACAAAGATTTTTCTTTTATCCCAAACTAACAAAGAATCTGCCAATCAAAGAATATCGAATAAATATATGAAAGAAATAAGGAATGAATAGGGATCTAGTTAGTTAGTATAGGATATGAGCATTCATTTAGAGTATAAGAGGAAACATCAGATTCTCTTTTATATCTGAGACAAAACTTGTGAATTAAAATAGCACAGGTTATTATTTAGTGAAAGGCTGTACAATTGACTTATTGACAAATAACCATTTTAATTTTTTATTTACAGAATCTAAATATAGCACGTTTGCTTTATGTATTTAAATGACATAGTGGGAGGTTGGAAGGTCAGGATAAGAAATGGGAAGTAAGCAATATTGCCTAAAAATAGAAGCATAAATTTCTAAGTCTACCAAACTGTTCTCATCCGAAGGTACATGAAATATAAGTAAGTAGAGTTTGCCTCAGAATGTCATGAAATTTAATGTTTAAGGTTGGAGTGGACTTTCTGGCATATGGTCTAGGATACTGATGTAGGCTTATACATGTTTGCAAAGTTTTAACTCCAGAACCAGTCCCCATTATTCCATAGATTCTAGGATATTGTTTATTTCCATCATGCTTCTGGATGCTATCCTCAATTGTGTTTTTTCGAGATTTACTTACTCCATATACTGTAAAGGAGTCAACCAACAAGAAGAGAAAAATTTATTTATAGAAACTTGAGGACTCGTGTGTGTGTGTGTGTGTGTGTGGTTTTCACCTCTCTGGAATTTCCTTCAAAGTTCTAGTTCTTTTTTTTTTTTTCGGTACTGGGGATTGAACTTAGGGGCATTCTACCTCCAACCTATACCCCCAGCCCTATTCTTTATTCTTTATTTTGAAACAGGGTCTCACTAAATTGCGGAGGGCCTCACTAAGCAGCTGAGGCTGGCCGGGAACCCGGATCCTCCAGTCTCAGCCTCCCGAATGCTAAGATTACAAGAGTGTGCCGCCACACCCGGCTTCCTTCAAAGTTCTTGCTTCTTTGTAGCCCTGAATTAAAATCTCTGTCTTCTTTGACCAAGAAATCTAATGCTTTGTTCTTTTACTTTACTTTGCCACACCTGGTCTGAAGAATGTCTTCAGGGGAAAAGCTGGACCAACTGTGTATAACATATCTAGTGAAACTTGATGCCTGAAGGAAGAGTGGGAGATTTATTTGTAAAGTTGTATTAAAAACATCATAAATGCATGTTGAAATGGTCTGAAAATATATGTACAAGGTCTAGCACAATGATATTTAGTATCATTTAAGAATATATGTAGATAAGCAAAGTTATATTAGGAAATAATGAAATTATCAACTTCAAAAATAAAAATGTTCTGAATTGGGGTATTATGTATAGACTATATTTTAAATATAAAATTATGTTCTTACGATTTTATATAATATATTTAAAATCATTTTTCTACATTTAGTTATACATTTAAAAACTTCATTGCCTATACACACACATACTTGATCAAAAAATATTGTGGGTTTTATTCATAACAATGAATGTAGTAAATCATAGGTGTTATAAAGTTAGCACTTCTAAAAATTCCAAGTATTTTTCACCCTGTCCCAAGATTTAAAATGGAAGATGAGCCAGATACTTCCATGGTTTTGGTTTAATAGGTCCAATTCCTCAATAGCTTTTTCTCTGCAAATAATTTTTCACAAGAAATAGCATTCTGCCAAAGGCTTCCATTATTGTGATTGACAGAGAATATGTAGAAATTTGGCTACTATACCACCACAACATTGGAAGCAGGGTTCCAGTATTGCCATTTTTGAAGTGGTGGCAGGTGTGAATCAAATTAGCATACAAAGGAGAAAAATCTCTCTGCTAGGTAATGCTTCCACTTCCTTTCAAAGTGGCTATATTAAGAGCTCATTTGGCATCTTGTAGTTTTGTCTCCCTCCATTTGGATTAGAGTTAACACCTACCAGACCATAAAATATGTTTGAATGTTGATGTTTGACACATTTGATAATAATGGGAATGGTATTATTATTTTAGCCTCCAATACTTATCATCTGAGAATTCCAAACATACTTTCAGAGAACACAAACTACAAGAAAAGGTTACAGAAGATTATCTCTTACTTACCAAGTTTTTTTCATCTCACATGACAAGAACTACCAAGTGAAAAATTATCACAATTAAAATGGAATTATAAAACTAGACATTTGCTTTTAGTTAGATACTTCTGTTTTACTCAACAAATCCTTGAATGAAGAGAATGAATATTTAGTGAGAACTCAGGCCATGCTATAGCTTTGCATAATTAGTTATTATTATGTCTATTCCTACATGTCTGCAAACAAAAAGTTAAATTTATTTCCATTAACATCTTTACACAGCTATCATTTCCAATAGTACATTCATGTTGCCATTGTGTGTTGCAGATTTTGAAAAAAAATCTGTTTTTTGAAATTGATACAGATATTTTAAAAATAAGAAAATTTAAAAATTTATCATGGTGATTATTTTCACTTAAAAATCCTTTACACATTTATTCTGACATTAGCTCCTATTTCCACATCTTCGAGGTAGGGGCTTTGTGGTTTGTTTCATTCATCAGTTTTCTCATCATCTGAAGCATATCCTGGCATCATGCATAATACATATTTGTCAATTTTTTTAGGAGTGAGAATTTCATTCTTAGAGTTATGAAAATTCTTTTGTGTGTGTGTTGTAATGGGGGCTAAACCCATGGCATTCTACTTCTGAGTTATACTCTCAGCCCTATTTATTTATTTATTTATTTATTTTTCTGAAACAAGTTCTTGCTAAGTTGCTGAGGCTGTCCTCAAACTTGTGATCCCCTGTCTCAGGCTCCCAGGCAAAATATATATATTGGTTTAATTTTATGCACTTTGAGTAAACATATTTGTAAATCTTTGGGTAATAGCAATAAGATAATATTATTAAAATTAAAATATATTCTAAGGATATGGATATCATAAATATATTAAATAATTCCACACTTGAATTTTGAAATATATTATTCCTTAGAGGATATTGTTACTTAATTGTTATAACAGATACAAAACTAAGTCTCTAAAAGTTATCAATATTCTAAAAATGTATAAACTAAAACATAATTTATCTTGGTATTCTGGTATTTTGCTTTGAAATATAATATTTTTAAGCCAAACTTCCACTAAAAAAATGGATGTTAACGCTGTCTTTATAATTTGAGTCTTAAGAGGCAGCTCCATTCTCTAAACTCATAGAGAATTATTTGTACTTCATGTTCCCCATAATTTTCTATCTGTATTCTGAGAGCATTCCCATGTTGGTTTTGCACAGTGCTGACCCAAGCTTCACTGTTGTCAAATGCTTTTTTAAAAAAATTGCTCTTGTCGACCAATATTGACTGAAAATCCACTGACTTCGCCCCCTATTTTGGTTTCCTTAATTTCTGACTTATTTCTGATTTTCTCCATATTGCTATATTGTCCTTGTAGTCTTTGAAGAGATAATAAGTGTATACCTTGAAAAATGGTTCTATTCTTTGCAGAAATTAATGCAAAGATACACACTTCCTCTGAGTCTCCCTGATAATATTCTCTTTCCTTGGACATTTAAGGAGTATACACTATACGCTGCATATTTATTTTATTAATCTTCAATTAAGAATAGAGCTATCCTAGACAGTATTTGTTATAAAACAAGGTTTAATAGGATCCTTTGTATTAACTGAGGCAAAACAAATTCAAACTGGCTCAAATGGATTCTTTTGGTTGAGGAGTAATGGGCTGGATTTGGGTCTATTATTTCCTATATAAAATAAAGCCTGAAGTAAGAAAAGTATAATGAAAACTTTAAAAGTTTGATACTAATTCTAACTTGGCAACTATTTCTTCATTTGAACTTGAACATGTGATTTGAATTTTTAGGACCTTCATTTCCCTCAGGTATAAATTTTAAGTAATCAAACTACATTGTCTCTAAAATTCTAATCTATGATCAATTAACCTGTGAGTTAATCTTGTGTATGTCACCACCTCTCTCTATGTTTCTCAGTTTATTAAACATAAAATAAGTTGTACAATTTCTCTCCTGTCTGCCCTTCTGTTTACAATGAAAGTAAAATGGAGTGAATGGAGGGAAAGCACCATGACATAAGATGTGGCAAAGATAAGTTTTCCTTTTCACCCTGCAAGAACAAAACTATGGATCACTTTGTTCAATTGATTCTTAGAAAATTCTTGAAAAACATAAGCTGAAATAGTGCAATTTTTGATGATCTGATTTATTCTAGTCCTTTAGGTATAATGGAATAAATTTTAACTACTATTTCTTTTCTATTCTCACTTAAAACACTAACAATGCTTTGAAAGTGATCAAACTTACCTAACAGGCATAAGAACAATAAAAATTATGGCAGCTAATATTATTTTAGTACTTGCTTTAAACCAATTAAACTATAGTGCATACTATTTAAGCCACAACATTAAACTATAATTATTTTACCTTTTTTCTGGAAATAATATTGTCAAAACCTAGTAATACCTGCTTTACTATTCAGCATAGTTGGAATATGACTAATGTCATATGTTAATGTGGCTGTTGACTATATGTCCATGGAATGATCATGTGATACCTTATGTGAATATTAATTAGTGATTTTTCCTTTGCTCCTCAAGTATATATATTTTAGAATACATTAGATGCTGCCTTTTGTGTGTGTGTGTGTGGTGCTGGGGATTGAACCCAGGGGCATACTACCTCCGAGATATACCCTCAGCCCTATTTTATTTTTTTCATTGGGAAATAGGGTCTTGCTAAGTTGATGTGGGCCTCATTACTTGCTCAGACTGGTCTTGAACCTACAATCCTCCTGTCTCAGCCTCCCAAGTACTGGGATTATAGATATGTGTCACTATGCCCAGATTTGCTGTTGCTTTTATAATATTAATTAAGTAATTTAGCCTTTTATTCACATCAGTTTCACTGATATATGTACATTATTTTTCATAAAGCAATATTTGAGGTATTTTTTTCTCTGTGAAAAGTTAACCTAGCCTCAGCATGGCTGCTGATTGTATCTAGTAGCACTTATCCTATCAGATGCAAAATTTATTATAAATTTTACCCTATAACATTTCATCTTTTTTTCTCATCAAAATCACATTTTAAATGAAAATTTTACAGCCTCTGCATGAACAAAAGCCCTCTTATTTAATTTTTGTTTTTCCAGATTTCCTATGGCATATTGTATTATATAGTTTGTAAGGTGAGACATTATTCATACAGCCCCTATAAGAATGCAATAATAATATAAATTCATTCTTTGTTTTATGATTCAGTCATCATTTGCAGTACTACAGTTATAATTGTAATATGAACAGTACAGTGTCACTGGTAAAATGTATTCTTTGAGCATGGTGGGTGTGTAGATATGATTTGGAGGCTTGCTGAATGGGAAAACATTGAATGCCAACTCATAACAAAGGAGTTCTTACAAGCAAACTAGAAAGTGGTAGAAATGAATTGTTTTGATATACTGTTATGATTTCTGAAGATATATTGAATTTGTCTATAGTTTATTCTTTGATTACCTATTTAGTGATTGTGCTTCATGAAAAATCAATGAACTCTCTATTGCTTAAAAATGAACTATACTTTTCACTATATAAATAAATACGCATAAAATAGGATCAAGACTATGCCATAAATGTTTTGGGAAAATCTTATATTTGAAAATGTTTTTATAAAAATAATAAAAAAAGAAAATATTACTTGAAAGCTATATCAGCTTGCTGAAACTTTAAAAATATGCATATTATATATTGGAATAATGTAACTCAAACATTGTATTTAATGAATTCAACCAATAGATTGAGGAAATAGATGTTTTTTACTTGAAATATCTAAATTATGACATAATTTTTATGTGCTACATTAAACACTAATCAATCCATAACTCTATTATTAAATCTCTTGCAAACTAATCAATGACATTATCCAAATAAACTAATTTTTTTAAAGTTCTATTTCACTGATACTGTCAAATAAGGTATTTGAAGAAACAAGTTGACTTTGCCATATTGCTTCCAGAGGAAATAAACATATATAAGCCAAGCAACATGAATTTTTAGCAGCCTGAACTATTTATAATGGTTAAACTTTGGTTTCTTGTCTGTTGATATGATGGAAGACTATATTTTTTTGTATTGCTTTTCAAACTGCTATACTTATGCTTTTTCTGTTGATTTAGAAAATGATTATTTACCCTTTATACAATATTAGATTAACGTGTTTCTTATAAAGAAACCATCTAAATATATTCTATTTCACTGATGTGTCTTTTGCATATTCTAACAGCATTGGACACTGGAAACAGTTTGTGCCATTGACTTGACACCCTGTTCACTGTGGGAGTTCACTAGGTGAACTGTTCACTATGACTGCTGCACAGAGTGCTTTTAGCGACAGTAACCTGTGCTGGTACAAGAAATGAGCTTTGGAAATGGTCTTTATCCTCCCAAATAAAGTTAGTGCATCCAGATTTGGAAACTGACAGCAGTAATATCCCCCAACTAAAGCTAGAGCTTAGCCCTGTTATACTTATTAAAAAGCCTATTCATACAAATTAAATCCATTCCATATCCTGGCCTCTGATGACAGCTCCATCTTTTTTTTTCCCTGTCTGGTTTGAATTACCTCAAGTCTGTACCCAGAAAGAATTTATCCCTTTCAAGAGACTTCTCCAAGCCTATAATAAATTCGCATGGGTCGTCCCATCAATGTAGTGAATTTGCATTATTATTTCATTATGAGTAGGAAAGAAAGCGGATTAGATCTTTTCCAGCATTGGCAGGGCCTAATTCAACCTGAACACATGATTAAAGCTGGCATTTATGACTATAACTGTCAAAGAAAACTAATTGTAAACTGAGAGCTGTGGATAATTATGGCTTTTGCTATTAAACCATTTCTCTCCTATTTATCACAGAACCAACTACAGACTTTACTACTGTTTGCATTTAGTTCTCTGATTACTATAAACCTACTTATGCAAATGAAAATTGATATATATTCTAAAATTGAAGGCTTTGGGTAGCTTTAAGTTCAATCATGCCTTGGTATGCATGTTTTACTTTATTCTTTCCATTTTAAATATTTTGGAAAGATTGAAGTGAAATTAAAATCACTGTGTCCAAGACTGCATTTTTAATTGTTTTAATTACAAAACTGAAACCACTGCTTGGTAATTAGTTTGACAAATGTTTTTTGAACTACCTTTCATAAGAGTTTTTTATATACCCTTTTATATACACATGTATAATTATACAGGTACAAATAACTATGCACTTAGAAAACATACACATATAAGTATGAATACAGAAAAATATGTATCCAACACACATAATAGGTATTTGTAAGTTAACTTCCCAAAACACATAGATATTACTCATCATGTACCGTATATCTTTACATTCATACAAGTTTTAGAATATGTGTTCTTAAAATTCTATTCTAGTTTTATAATTTATCAGCATGGTGCACTTATATAATTTTCTCATTTTAAAAATACATAAGTATTATTGTAAGTAGGATAATTAAATAAATTAATTGGTGTAAACTAACTTGTATGCAGTAAATGCTTAATAATTACTAGCATTTAGCTAGTCATATCAAATCCTATTCTTGTGACTGTGAATCATTGTATTTGTATGAATTTTTGTAGCAATAAGTTTTAGGATAGAAAGGTAGTAGCTGGGTGTGGTGGCACATACTTTTAATCCCAGGACTTGAGAGGCTAAGACAGGAGGATTGTGGGTTCCCAGCCAGCCTCAGCTACTTCATAAGGCCCTCTGCAACTTAGTGAGAAACTGTTTCGAAATAAAGAATAAAAATAGGGCTGGGGGTGTAGCTCAGAGGTAGAAAAGATAGAAATGAAATAATATTAATAAGTAAAATTATGCCACAATCTCAATTTGTATTCAGCACAGGCAATTATTTTAAACATTAAGTATCAGAATTTAATTTTTGTAATTTTAACAATTATTTATGGATAGTAAATGATGCATCAAAGAGGAAAAACAAATTTTTGTCTATTGCTCTTGTTTTTAATTCACTGAATTTTTTACTGAATTATATGAGATAGCAGTGATAAATTAATAAGATGAATTATGTAATGGTAACAGTAGGCTATTTTTAAATATCAAACAATGATAAATATTATTATGATGTATACTAATAAAGTTGCAGTAGGCACAGCCACACCTGTATTTTACCCCACAGACCTGCATCTTAGCAAGCACAATATTAATCCAGAACATACAACAGAATTTTGAAAATGGGAATGGTTATATAGAATGCTTGGCTCAATTAGCAATATTGTATTTTATTATATGTGAAACTTAAGAAATGCTTAAGCTCCAAAATATTATTTAGGACCATGGAAATTTAACAAGTCTTACCTAACTGACTACATAAACTCTGGTACTATCCCGAGATGCAGATGATCTCATGTTTGTTGATTTGAGGTCGGTTCCATGAAGACAAGACAAGGCTTATAGTTGATAGAAGAACTCTTAGTGCCTTGGTTTGCATTAGAGATTGGTTATTACACAGAAAATTGATTTTTTTCCTTTCATCCTATAATGTCAACTGATATAAAATCATTCCTAATTAGAGAGTGTCATAGAAGTTTAACAAGACTGAAAACACTTAGTTTCCCATATTTATTTTATTTACTTATTTTTATTTATTTTTGGTACTAGGGATTGAACCCAGGAGCATTGTATCTCTGAGCCACACCCCAGCCCTTCTGTATTTTGTGTTTTGAAACTGGGTCTCTCTATGTTGCTAAGAGTTTTGCTATGTTGCTGAGGCTGCCTTGGAACCTGGGATCCTCTTATCTCAGCTTCCAAAGTATTGGGTTTACAGGCATGCACCACCACATCCTTCTTCTACTTTTATTTATGAAAGCAATACATAAAATAAAAGCCTCTACCTTGAAGTGGTAATTGCCACCCAAAGCCCTCAAACCATCAAGGTGTATATTCTGATTGAAACAGAACACAGAAGATTTATTTTGTAATGGAAGTAAAAGAGAATAACTACCCTAGGGATGCTCTGAATAAGCAGGTATCCCTCATTAAACATGGATAATTATATAAAAATACATCCTGGGACTAAACAAAATACTAGACTATCTCTCTATGATGAGTTTAGCACTCTAAGAAAAGATACTAAAGAAAAAATTGGTTTCTAGCTAGAGAGTTTACAGGCAAATCCAAGTTGATAAGCCCCATCCAAATGCTCAGAGCTTCCACTTGAATTTATAGCATTCTACTTCTAAATGTGAGGCATTTATTAAGGATCAACATACATGCAAGCAAAGTAGAAACAAGTAAATAAATAAATAATTCCAGATGTGCTTCAGAGATGTGTGGGAGCCTATTGGCTCCAGGGCAAGACCCAATTGTTGATATCTTCTTCTAACTCACCATTTAATGAGGACCTTCTGGTAATTTTAAATCTGCCAGGTGGGAATACTTATACCATTGAAATTGGCTAACTCTATAATTCCAATTTATCATTAATTGCTTTACCAACATACATAAAATATTGTATATGCAAATAAGAATAGAATATTATGTTTTTAATAAAGCAAAATCAGAAATTAAAGTAAAACTTTTAGAAATTAAAAATATAGATATGGAAGCAAGATGGTGACTGAGAGAAACAGCTCATCTAAGGTGCTGTAAAAGTCAAATCAAAGCTGTCGTTAAAAACAGCTTGTTCATGGAAGAAAAAAAGCAGTGAAAAACTGAACAAAATGTGCAAATTGAAATGCAGCTGAACAAAACACAGAAAGCAGACCAGGGAGAACAAAGGATCCCATGCATGTCTGTCACCTGCTGCCATGGAGCCGCTGCCATTGATCCACCTGCACGGAGTGGGGTCTACTAACACTGACGCATCTAATGACTTCCTACAAATCCAGAGACCAGATGTGGCATAAATGACTACAGAACTTCACACCCTAATCAGGCAGCATATCCTCACAAGATCCACAAAGTCCAGAACACCTGAGACTACCAGCTTAAGCCTGCAGCAGGAACACCCCAGCTCACTTCACCCTCCAGAGCCAGAGCAGAACTCAATTGTAAGTTAACTGCATGGCTTCAGGGGCTCCTGTGGCATATAATAGACTCAGTTACCCACCCTTCTAGCGATTGAATAAGAGCAGAAGTGCAGGAGGGACCCAGAACACACTGGTCATAGAGATGTTACACTACAGGTCCCCTGGGGAATGCCCCATATTTAGATTGCACATCTACCACCTGCAAATGGAGAGAGAGAGACAGAGAGACAGAGAGCAAGAGAGAGACAGAGAGACAGAGAGAGAGAGAGAGACAGAGAGACAGAGAGAGAGAGAGAGAGAGAGAGAGAGAGAGAGAGAGAGAGAAATGCAAACACAAGGCCTGTGGAAAGTACGGAACCTTGGGCTTACACTGGATCTGGATCCAGTGATGTCCCCTGCCTACATTGACAGATAGTGGCATAGGGAAAGGCCCTGTGGAGAGCTCAGAGACACAAGCTTGCAGTGGGAGAGTTACCAGTGGAACTCGGTGCTTGCACTGACAGAGAGAGACATTGGATCAGGGTCCTAACCATTGCTGGCAACCCACAAGAGGAGCCACAAAAGGACATCACCACTATAAGGCACTGAGCAAATAAGAATGCCTGAAACATACTGGAAAATCTATTATATTGAGTAGACATTTAAAAGCTGAAAATATCTATGCAGATCCAAGAGGACTGCAGAGGCCAAGTTGGCTCTGTATTTATATACTTGCAGGACTGTTTTTTTTTTCTTACTGTTTTTGTTTTGCATTGCTTTATTTTATTTATGTTTGTTTGTTTGGACAGTTTGTTCTTTTGTCTGCTCTTTTCTCACCCCTTTTACAAGTTTCCTCCCCTCTTTATATCTATCTTCTTCAAAAATTTTTTCTTTCCTTTTTCTTTTTTTCTCTGTCTTATATCAAGAACATTTCATACCACATTGACTACTAGAATCTCCCCACATACCCACTATCTCTGATCTCTACCATATATTACCTTAACACACTTAAACTCTCATTTCACTGGATCATATCTTCTACTTTACCCTATTCTTGCACCCATCACTGTAGCTTCTCACCCAACCTTCACCAATGAACAGAATACAGCCTACTTTTGTGTATACCAGCAAGCACCTATAAATCCCTACTGCCGAGATTGGACCAGAGAGGTAAACTACCAGAAATGACTGCCAGACACCAAGGATAAACCCATTTCAGCTGATAAAAGAAATAATTCAACATGTCCCACATCGAGGCTAAAAAACACGGAGAGCACAAGCTATTTTATTCATGTCTCTGAGATGAATCCCCATAACAGAAGCAACATATGGACCCTGTAAGTCAACACCTGAAATCTACCAATGGCACCATTGCAGGAAACATATAGAACCCCCTTTAGACAAGATCAAAGAAAAAGTTCATGCCACATAATAAAGAAACTAACTATTGCAGAGGCCAAGGAGACAATCTTAAAGACAACAAAAATAAAAGATCAAGTGACTTTTAGAGGCAAACCAATTAGAATCACTCCAGGTCTCCAAAACCAAGTCACGAAAGTCAGGAGGGCCTGGAGCCACATATTTCAAACTCTTCAAGAAAATATCTTGCAGTCAAGATTCTCCTACTCAGCAAAATTATTTCTCATGACAAACAGAAGCAGAAAGAATTTATGTCTTCCAAACCAAAACTAGAGAAAATACTCAAAGAGATTAACTACAAAGAAGAACTAACAAATAAACGTTAGAACCAGAGAAACAATAATTTCCAGGAAGCAAACAATTAAGCAAAAAGAACAAACACTACCTCAAACAGAAGTTAAAACTCAAAATATTAGGAATTAAAAATCATCTCTCAATAATCACACAGAAAATAAATGACCTCAACTTCCCAATAAAAAGTCATAAGGTGGCAAAATGGATTAAAACCCACAATCAATCTATATGCTGCCTGCAAGAAACACATCTTACAAGCAAAGATTTATACAAAATAAAGGTGAAGGGCTGGAGCAAGGTAATTCATGACAATGGAACATGAAGACAAGCAGGAGTAGCAAATATGATATCAGACAAATTAGACTTCAAGCCTAAGCTTAACACAAGAGACAAAGCAGGTCATTTTTTACTAGTAAAAGGAAAAATTCAGCAAGAGGAAATAACAGTCAATATTTATGCCCCAAACATAGGTGCAGCCACTTTCATGAAAAAAACCCTTCATGATATAATGACACACATAGATCCCAATACAATAATACTTAGAAACTTCAATGTTCCTCTCACATCACTAGACGGATCTTCTAGGTAAAAGGTCAATAAAGGTGCCTCAGACCTAAAGAATACCATAAAACAAATAGACCTATTAGAAATATATAGAATATTTCACCCACATACAGCTGAATTCACATTTTTCTCAGTTGTCCATGAAATGTTGTCCAAAATAGACCACACTATAGTCAACAAGTGAGCAGTAGCAAATTCAAAAAATGTAACATAATTCCCTCAGTCTTTTCATACCACCATGGAATGAAACTAGGAATCAACTATAAGAAGACCCAGAGTAACCATGTAAACACATGGAGATTGAACATCATACTGCTGAATGAGGAATGAGTCATAGAAAAAGTAAGGGGAGAAATAAAAAAAATTCCTAGAAATCAGCGAAATAGAGACACAACATATCAAAATTTATGAGACACCTTGAAGGCAGTACTAAGAAAAATTTATAGTACTGAGTGCCCACATAAGAAGAACAGAAAGTCACCAAATAAATAACCTAATGACACAGCTCAAAGTCCTTGAAAAACAAGAACAGTCTAACCTCAAAGCCAGTTGAAGACAGAAAATTATTAAAATCAGACCAGAAATTAATGAAGTAGAGAATAAAAAAGAAACACACAGTAAGTTAACAAACCAAAAGCTGTTTTCCTAAAATAATAAACAAGATAGATAAACCATTAGAAACCAAAAGGAAGAGAGAATCAACACAAATTACCAAAATAAGAGATGAAAAAGGGGATATTATCACTGACAGTGAGGGGATCCAGAGGATCATCAGAAACTACTTTGAAAAACTATACTCCAACAAAATGGAAAATCTAGAGGAAATTGGCAAATTTCTAGACACTCTAAATTTAGGTAACTCTAAATTTAGTCAAGAAGATATAGAAAACTTAAACTGATCAATAGTAATCAAAGAGATAGAAGTATCAATAAAAAGCTTTACCATCAAACAAAGGTCCAGGGCCAGATGGTTTTCCAAGTGACTTTTATAAAACCTTTACAGAAGAGTTAATCCCCATACTCCTCAATCATTTCCACAAAATAGAAACAAATGGGACTCCCCAAACACACTCTATGAAGCCAAAATCACATTAATACCAAAGCCAAATAAAGATAGCTTAAGAAAAGAAAACTATAGGCCTGTATCACTGATGAGCTTAGACACAAAACTGCTAAACAAAATACTAGCAATGTGCATTCAAAACCACATCAAGAAAATTATACACTATGACCAAGTTGGGTTCATCCCAGGTATACAAGACTGGTTCAACATACAAAAACAGTCCATGTAATTCACCACATAAACAGAATCAAAGACAAAATCACATGATCATTCAACAGATGCAAAACAAAATTTAATTAAATCCAATACCCATTCTTGCTAAAAGCACTGCAGAGAATTGGAATAGAAAAAATATATATACCTCAACATAATAAAGGCAATATACAATAGGCCTACAACCAACATCATATTAAACAGTGAAAAACTGAAATAGTTCCCACTAAAAACAGGAAAAAGACAATTATGTCTATTATCATGGTTTCTGCCCAATACAGTACTTGAGATTCTAGCCAGAGCAATAAGGCAAGAGAAGGAAATCAAAGGAGTACAAATAGGAAAAGAAAAAGGTGAACTGTCCCTTTTTGCAAATGACATACTATAATTAAAACACCCAACAAACTAAACCTAAACGCTTGTAGACATGATTGACAAATTCCACAAAGTGTCTGGATACAAAATCAATCTTAAAAAATCAGAAGCTTTCCTATATGCTAACCATAAATTTGCAGAAAAAGAAATCTAGAAAATAATTCCATTCACAATAGCACCCCCCAAAATAAAATACTTAGGAATAAACCTAAAAAAGTAGGTAAAAGACCTCTACAAGGAAAACCCTAAAAAGTTGAAAAAAAATTGAAGAAGACCTTAGAAGATGGAAAGATCTTCCATGGTCTTGAATAGGCAGAATAAATATCATCAAAATGATCATTCTTCCAAAAGTGATCTACAGATTCAATGCAATATCCATTAAATTACCAAGGTCACTCCTCACAGGCATAGAAAATTCAGTCCTTAAATTCATTTGGAACAAAAAAAAGTCCAGAATAGCCAAAGTAGTTCTTAACAACAAGCACCATGCAGGAAGCATCACAATACCTGACTTCAAACTCTACTACAAAGCCACAGTAATAAAAACAGCATGTTATTAGCAAAAAACAGACACATAGACCAATGGAGTAGAATAGAAGATTCAGAAACAGACCCACATGCTTAGAGTCGATTGATTTTTGACAAAGGAGCCAAAAATATACACTAGAAAAAAGATAGCCTCTTCAACAATGGTGTTGGCAAAACTGGTTAATCCTATGCAGAAAAATGGAAATAAACCCCACATTCTTACCCTGCACAAGAGTCAATTCAAGATGGATCAAAGACCTGGAAGTCAGGTCAGAGACCCTACAGCTACTTGAAGAGGGCATAAATAGGTCTAACACTTCAACATATAGGCACAGGTAAAAACTTTCTCAACAAGACCCCAAAAATACAAGCAACTCAAAGGAAGATCAATACATGGGATTGCATTAAACTGAAGAGCTTCTGTGCAGCAAAGGAAACTATCAAGAACCTCAATAGAGAGCCCACAGAGTGGGAGAAAATTTTTGCCAGCTACTCTTCTGATAGAGGACTAATATCTAGGATATACAGAGAACTCAAGAAACTCACAGCTAAGAAAACAAATAACCCAATCAAAAAAATGGGCAAAGGATCTCAATAGACACTTCACAAAAGAAGAAATACTAATGGCCAATAAATATACGAGGAAATGTTCAACATCATTAGCAATCAGAGAGATGCAAATCAGAACTACTTTGAAATTTCACCCCAATCAGAATGCCAGTCATCAAAAACAGAAACAACAACAAATACTGGCGAGGGTGTGGAGGAGTGGGAACTCTAATACATTCTTGGTGGGATTGCAAATTAGTGCAGCCACTTTGGAAAACAGTATGGAGGATCCTCAGATGAATGGGAATGAACCTACCATATGATCCAGCAATACCACTTCTGGGTATCTACCCAAAAGAATGGAAACCAAACTATCAGACCAATGCATGTGTATCTATGTTTGTAGCTGCACAATCCACAATTGCCAAACTATAGAACTAGCCAAAATGTCCATCAGTAGATGAATAAATTACAAAACTATGGGATATGTACACAATAGGATTTTACTCAGCCATAAAGAAGAACAAAATCGTGTCATTTGTAGGGAAATGGATGGAACTGGAAAACATGCTAAGTGAGGTCAGTCAGTCACAAAAAGTAAAAAATCGTATGCTCTCCCTAATATGCAGAAGCTAGGTAGAAAGTGGGTCATAAGAGGGACTCTAGACAAAGAAGGCGAAATCTAAGATGAGCATAGAAGATGACTTAATTGAAAGTGATGGGGGAGGGAAGGAAACACCCTAATGCACATGATGTACATTAACAAATATATCAAGGTCAATCACTAAACTGAACATGAGAAGGAGGGAAGGGGGAGGGAATAGGGCGGGAATTGGGGAAGGGGTTAAATGAGAGATGCTATGCATGTATGCCTCTAACAGCTTGTACTTCACAAAGATATATGATTACAATGCACCACTAAAAATAACT